>BSBK01001147.1:27500-293315 GCA_027943335.1 Chamaecyparis obtusa | reverse complement strand
ACTTGAAGGTAAACATGCCATAACATTAATTTGCACACCCTACCATACAGATAAAGAATTATCTCTTTGACTTATCACATTTTGACTAACTGTGATATCCAGTCAATAAATACCTTTTTTTGACCAATTGGATTGCTGAAAGCAACCGCCTGATTTCAAATACTCATTTTTGATATACATCTGTGAGAACGAAGATCATTGTATTGGGATAAATTTGTATTTGATTATATAATAACACTACTACATTTGACCTCATTTTTCTATCAAAATTTTTGACCATCAATTAAAAAGGTTTAGGTTGGTTGGATTATAGAAGGAAAACTTCCTTTTTTTTCAATCCATGCTTGTGTTAGTCAAAATTTCGACCAATACCATGTAGGTCAAAATTTTGACCAACACGGGCATAACTTTAAAAAGAAAAAAGATTTCGTATCTCATTTCATTGTTTGGTTTTCACTTGGAGCGCGTGAAGGAGCTGGAGCATGTGATTGTTTAAACTGTTATTTGGTGAGAGTTTTAGGAGGATTGCTTGCCTGCGAGGGTTGCCACTGTGATTTGGTGTGAAAGGAGGACCGCCTGCCTATGAGGGTTGCCACTGTGATTTGGTGTAAAAGGAGGACCACCTACCTGCGAGGGTTGCCACTGTGATTTGGTGTTAAAGGAGGACCGCCTGTAAGGGTTTTCTTACTCTGCATTTGTCTGGCATTGTTTTATTGGTTACCTACTTAGGGCCCATGAGCAATGTGCCAGGGCATCATGTATTGGGTATTTTATAGGTTGTTTATATATCATGCCTTGTCAATTTGCGAAGTGAGTGGATAGATTGAACATCTCTGCAAGTTTAACCTTTGATGCATCCATGGTTTTGAAGTTCATTTGTTAGTCCTACAAACATTTTATTGAAACTTTTGTGATGTGCCCGCGAGATACTAAACTCTCTGTCAGACCAGCCTGAAAAATCCTCAGTCGGCTTTGTCATGGAGAGTGTACCTTGACTTGCGATTTATCCATTGGTCTCCAATGTCATTGGGTGAGAAGCAAGCCAAGGAAATGAATTTTAATAACCCAAGTGCTCAGATTTGGGGGAAGTAGCTACGCTGCTTCAAGATTGATGCCCTAGTTAGATATATATGCTATATTGTGTTTAACCAACAAAGTAAGAAAATGCTTGCAACAACGTCCTAGGAATAATCTAGATATATCCTAAATCGAGATTGTTTACAAACCATAACTCATAAGCAAAAACATGACCATCAATTTTTGATGCCTCAAACACCCATCCATTACACTATTCAATCCTTTAAGGAACTCGATACATTCCACTATGAAACTCTTTCAACCAAAACCAATATCAATCACTGTTATGTTATTCACAAAAGATATCAAAAATTGATAGTAGGAATATATATAAACTCAATTAATAATGAGTTCTTGAAAACTATTTTTTAAAACCATTGTAGACATCAATGCTTTCTTGGCTTACCAAACAGTTTCAAAACATTTCTCTGTCAACAAAACTGATTACTATCCTCCCCTATGGGATTGTCATAAAGAGACTAATAACCCAAAAACCATTCCTTACAGGACTGTCATGAAACAAAACATATCATTTATATTTCTTTATTTAACATTAAAGAGAAGCCGATTAAAAACACTATTATGTTCTTCGTAACAAAGATAAAAAACCGCCAATAGGGAATACATAAAGCTTAATTAGAATACATTTCATTCATACTCAAGGCAGAAAAAACATTCATGACTCTCTAGCTAAAGGCCATAGAGCCTGATACTTTTCAACAATTATTACTCTCTTGCCTGTTCTATTGTCTGTTGACTCTCTCTAACTATCATCCTCTCTATTACATAGTGTATTCTATTTAAGACCATATTGGACCGCTACAAAATAGTTTGTCTTCCATGACCATTCATATTCCTATTCAGAATTTTTCTTACAAATATCCCATATTCTCTTTATCGAATCATTATAATATAATTTAACAACTATACCATGGTTCTAACACTTTAATGAATATATCCTTTCTTGACATAACTTAAGTGATGTGAAATTCGAAGGTGGAGGTGGTGCCCTTGCACCACATTCCATGTGTTATAGTGGTCAAAGGTCATGGAATGACCATATTCAATTGGAAACTCACAAAACTATCAAAGGAATGGCTGAAACTACTATGCCAGTTAGAATTAATTGAGTGAAAATACAAATATAGACCTCACAAATGCATAGCTGTGGTCTAGGATCAATATCTAACTATTCCAAATGCATTGAAATGTAAGAAAATGACAAAATGAATCCAAAAGCACTCTAAGAACTCAAGGAAATTGCATTTGAAAGAAGTTTATTTATCAAAAACTCAGTACATTCTGTACACCAGGCCTCTTCTGCCGTACAATGAAACTTTGGCATATTGGATGGACTCCTAGAAACTACCCCAACCAATCCCAATCGGTTGGATGGATTAGTTTGCACTAAAACATAACAAAATCCAATTCCCTCCATTTTCTAATAACTGTTGCATTTCAAATTTTTGAATTTGCAACATTACAAATCTGGAGTTTTTGAAACTTTTAAAGATAATAAAGCCTCAAGACTTTGAAATGTGACCCAAATGAGCTTATTAAGCATTATTAAAATCAAATCTAAACTATTATAAACTTGTAACACCAAATACCATCCTAGGCTCTTATTTTGGTCCTAATGCCTACTAGGCCTTTTAAGACTTATTACATATTTTCCATTTGCATTGCATGGAATGACCTTATAGGCCATTATAGGTGCCAATACATTCCAATTGATGTCTTTAGATGTCATTAGGTGCATGGTTGTCATTATGGACTCCTAGTAGTCTTTGGATGTTCTAGGTGCCCCTGCACCATGTTCACCACCTTTGAAAGGATTCTTGTCCCAAGAATCAGTCCTGGCATTTGATGTGTAAGTCTGAACCAAAAATTTCAAAAAAACATCAGCCAAATCGAGATATGAAAACATGTCTAAATTCATTAAAAAAATTCATATTACATCTCCTTAAATAATGTTGAAGTCAAATTGGGCAATAAAAGTGAAAATATTACACCTTCCAAACATGCACAAAAATATTCAAAACTCCAATGAAATGTAACACCATATCCTAGCAATCATTTGAATCCGTATCAACCATAAAAATAAATGTTTGTCAACAATATAGTCAGACTGTACCCTCACGGGCAATGACTGGCATATTTCAAATGAATTTACATTTTCATTGCTTGAACATAGTTTACATTCATTGTTATGATTTGGAATTGATCATTAACTTGGTCCATTCCCAATACTGATTAACTTAGTTTACATTCACTGTTATGATCTCTATAATCTGGAACAATGGAGTTTTTAATTTCTAGTTTCTAGAGTGTATTTATTTTGATGTTATGTAAATTTAATTTAAAAATCAATAATATCAATACAAGTATAAGCATTGTTAAGTGGATTTGTATTCTCAATTCAATTCGTGCAAGAATATGATGTACTTTATGTACTATTAAACTTTTGACAAACTTTCACATATCAACTTTTGAAGTATAACTAAAGGCAATGCATTGTTGTTAACTTGTTATTAATAAAAAAATTATTCGCAAATCAGAAATCAGTTATTTTTCATGTTGTAAAACTAAACTATTTTAACTAAAGTGTATATGCGATTTTTACGGGAAGAGGTTGAACAAACTATAATCTTGAACAAACTAAGCGGAATATGTAAATATTTGCTACATTGTCTCTTTTCTCTATGATTGATTATAAATATCATGGTGTTTTATGGCACTTTCATTAATTGTATCATAATTGTGCTCCACTATTGTACTTAACCTTAAATATATCTCCAATGATTACAATCACTTGCACATGCTTGTACCTTGTGGTTGTTCCATCTTCTTAATTATTGTGATTGTTTTCGATTTGAGGCATGATATGTCAATGCCTTCTTATTGTATTTATTCTATTAGGACTTCAAACTAAGTGACATTTCCTTTTCACATGAGCATAGAATTCAAAATTGCCTCTATAGAAGAAATTGTGCATTAATAGTAGATAGATGTATTTTGCCCTATGATCTCATGATAATGGCCATATTCAATAACTATATAACATGATGGTTGTTTCTTTTAAGAGAGATGGTTGTTCCATTGTTCTAAAAACTACACTTTGTTGTCCTTTTGACATGATAGCATTATATGTCAGAAACTTTGAGGTTCTCTTACCTTTTGTATGTCATCGCTTCACCTCTATGTAGCTAAATCTCACTTTGAAAATGATCTTCTTTTAGGAAACAATGAAAATCCTCTATGGGTTCATACTTATTGTGACTTCCCATGGTGCACTATCATTGCTTGTACACTGTATTTTTCCAATTCTTTTGAATTGTCACTGTCTTTGAAAATTAATGCCATATGTTGCTTACATTTGATTCAATTTCCATATTAATTACTCTCTTCAGTTGTATTAGGAACTTTTGCCTTAAGCATGTGTGATGCAAACCTAGATATAGATGGGCATTAATGCATTAATGCTCAATTGAATGCCTTAATGCAGCTCCTAGAGAAAGGCCATCTGGAAGCTTTAGAGGAAATAATTTGTACTAGCTATGGAATCACCTCCACTACTATGCCAAATTCTGATGTGTTATTATCTTCAATTGCAAGTTTCTTTTGCAAAAATATATTGTATATCTTTACAGACTAGACAATGTGACTGTGCAACTCCAAAATATATTCTCTATAATCTCTAATTTAGTAGTCTAGTGAGGAGATTTGTGTAACTCCCAAAATAATAATAACTCCCAAAATACTTATCCTTTTGAATATTTCGTGGTCTAGTGAGCATGATTTGTGTGTGTATTTGTAAATCTTGTATAATCTTATAATATTTTATTTATTTTTATTATATACAAGATACTACTAATGTTTGTATGTTTACATTTTATATATTTATAGCCTGTGAAGAAAGTCCACACCTAGCAATATGAACCCAAAACAAAATAACGAGACACTTGCTAGATTGTGGTCTCAGTTCCAAAGAAAAGACATTGAAAAATGTTATTGTCCTTGCAAAAAGTGTAAGGGTTTAAAGAATCAAAGAATTCTAATCAAAATAGTCTAGAGTCATTGTAGGCAATATGGTCACATTGAAGGGGGGCACGATTTTCATCGATTGGTGAATGTGGATTTCCAATTGGAGGAACATGGAGGTGTGAATATCCAAGCTGACAATAACGCTCCCATGGAAGAAGATGATCCTGTGGCAGAGAACACAATTGAAGAAGATGGTATTGGCATAGCTGATCAAGATGATCATGATGATGGTACTAGCACATCTGATAATGATGATGGAGATGGTCTTAATATAGCTATAATTGAGAAGGTATACGAGCCCCTATACCAAGGCTCCCAAACAACTCTTCTCTCTACTACAGTGTTATTGGTGAACTTCAAGGTTATGAATGGTTTATCCAATGTAGCAATGTCACGTATGCTAAGGTATGCCATTTTTGTCATCTTCAATGTTAGCATACCATTACGATTCATTATATTAATAATTCATATTTGTTGTTGTAGGTTGATAGGTGAGTTTTTCTTACCACCATCAAATATTTTGCCTCATTCATACCAAGAATTATCTACCATTATGAATCAAATTGGAATGCAGTATCAGACAATACATGCATGTCCCAATGATCACATTCTATATCATAAATAGCATGAATTTGCAACAGAATGCCCTATTTGTCATACTAGTAGATATCAGTCAGATCAAATAGCAAAAATGGTGCCTCACAAGAGTCTTCGGTACATTCCCCTTATATCACGTCTTCAACGATTGTTCTGGTGCACTAGCTTGGCACAATTTATGGATTACCATGCATGCAATAAAAGTCAAGATGACATTATGCGAATGCCTATGGATGGTTTTGCATTTAAAGACATAAAAACAACATGGCCACACTTTAAAGAAGAACCTCGTAATCTCAAGATTTCAGCGGCAGCGGACAGTGTCAATCCATTTGGAGATATGAGATCTACTTACTCACTGTGGCCTATTTTTGTTATTAATAATAACATTCTCTAATAATTAAATAATGTTGTCAATGATTGTACCAGGTATTTTTTCATTTAATAATTATGTAAATTAATTTATAAACACCTCATCAAGATGGTCATAATAATTATGTAATATTTTTGTTCATTCAACTAGGTAAGTACCAAGTTAAAGATATGAACGTGTATATTGAGCCCCTTATTGACGAGTTGTTGATTTTATGGAATGGGATCACTATGTATGACATCTCTAGACCAATAGGACAAAGAAAATTTCAATTCCATGCAATGCTTGTATGGACTATACATGATGCCCCTGGGCTAACTCATTTTTGCGGTATGTTATATATTCATGTTAAGGTCACATATTTTTGGTATGTTATAGTGCTTACACATTATTGTTGTATGTTTAAGTTACGCATGATAATTGTACATGATCCAATTGTACGATATCTTTTAGGTCTTTAGACAAAGGGTAAATTCGCATGTCCAGTTTGTGGTTCGAAGATGAAATCTCGTCATTCAAGAAGTTTAGGAAAGCAGGTGTTTGATGAGTTTAGGCACTTTTTCCACAATAATCATAAGTATCGAACTATTGAAAAACAAATTTTTAATGGGAAAGAATAGACGACATCAAGGCCACGAAGAATGACACCTCGTCTATGGAAGTTGGAATACAATGGACTAAATCACCGAGGTAATGTCATTCCATCTGATGATTTTTGTTTGAAATTTAGATTTTGATAGTCTTTTATTTACTAATGATGTTATTGATGCTTGTGAAGGTCGTCAAGGCATCAATGACCAACTTCCTAGAGGAATAAAAAGTTATCCTAGTCAATTTAGTAGGTTGTCGTACTACAAGGATCTCCCAATTATGCATTTGTTTGATCCTATGCATATTGGAAAGAATGTAACAAAGACACTATGGAAAATATTGGATGGAAGGCGTGACAAAAAAAAAATGGCCAAAATTTGTAATGACATTCATGAATCCAATCATGCACTGAAAACTTTCATTGAATTAAATAACAATGAAGACTGCATAAATAGGAGTGCCCTTCCTTGGTTATTAACTGAGCAACAAAGTGATGCATTAAAAGAAGTCATAAGAAACAAAATTTCCAACTGGATTTGTTGCAAATATAAGCAGTCTTGTATCAAAAAAAGGTGATTTTGGGCCAGGGTTGAAAACACATGATTGGAATACATTCGTCAAGGTGAGCCATGTTCTCTATTTACAATATATTTGTAAAATTGCATGTACTTTTTATTGTATTATTTTACAATATATTGAAAAGATCATTTTTTAATCATTGCAGTACTTCCTACCTCTATCTCTCCCAGACCAGTTTGACAACAGTGTTAAACAAGTTATATATGATCTTGGAGAATTCATGAGGTTAGAAGTGTTATTATATTTATGACTTGCTTTACTTTTTATGTAATTTATTGTATATTTTTATCTAAAATCTTGTTTATATGTTCTTGCAAGTTGAATCTCTTTTAGGTGGTTATCATCTAAAGAAATTGATAAAAAAGATATAAAATATTGGAAGAAAAAAATTCCCCACTTTATGTGTGAAATGCAAAAGTGTCTACCTCTAACTTTTTTCAATGCTCAAGAGCACTACCTCATACATCTAGTTGAGGAGATTGAATTATGTGGACCTGTACAAACAATGTCAATGTGGATGGTTGAGAGGCACTTGAAATTTATGAAGGGATTGGTTTGACAAAGAGCACATCCTGAGGGTTCTATGGTGGAGGGATATATGGTATACCAGACCATGGTCTATATTAGTGAATATTTTCCCAAGTTTGCAGCAACTATCCATGTAGATCACATTTGGGATCCCAACTCTATTAACAAATTTGAAGGGGAGTACTTGATGGGGAAAGGTAGATTGAGGAAAGTGAGAGGTAATTATACGATGTTATTGTAGTTTATTAATTCTTATAGATCTTCAATATAAGTTGTTTCTAAACGGTCTAGTTGTTTTCTTTACAGTTGGTCGTGAGTGGGATGCACTACATTTGTATATTATAAACAATCTTGATTGGATGACGGTATGGATTCAACAATCTCAAAAAAATGGTCACTCATTAACATGGGATGGTGTTGCATCATTGGTTAAAGAAGCTCATCGTAATGGAGATCCTAATTTTACGCCAATGGTACTTGATCTAGCATATGGTTTAAGAGGTAGAAAGGTACATATAAGTTTACTAACCATGACCCATAAGTTTAACATCAAATCATGGATCGATGCAAATAATCTTGACATGTTTGAATAATTGCAGATCAAACACCACAAAGCTATGTACTACCATGACCGTAAATTTGGCATAAAAAAGTTAGACGATACAAAGAAAACTTGTGATTCTAGGATAAGTGCAGTCTTCGAGGTCACTAATATTTCATCTAGAAATGACATACATCCTCAACAATTTGAAAATTGATACTATGGAATTTTGGATGATATACTTGAGTGCGACTTTAATTCATTCAAATTAGTTCTATTTGTCGTCAAATGGTACAGGCTACGGCTGAATCAAAATGATCCTGATAGGACTGTTATTGAACATGATAGTGGATTTGCAATGATTAATACAAGGTCATTTGATCCAGTTAGAGATGAGCCCTATGTTCTTGCAAGCCAATGTGAGCAAGTGTTTTACTTTGCCGTTCCACATAAACTGGGTTGGTCATTTGTTGTTAGACATGATCCAAGAGGAAGGCCGATACAGTATAATGTGATGGAAGAAGAAGATACTAAAGAATCAGAAGATGAATTAAATGATGATCACGGATGACTGTTACACAATGAAGAAGAATAAGAACAAAATGATGATGATTTCAGTGATGCTGATGATAGTCATGATGATGGTGATGATGATGGTGATGATGATGATGATGATGATGATGATGGTAGTAGTCATGATGATGATGATGATGATGATGATAGTCATGATGATGACATGGATGAGGAGGATGATGAATAACATGATCAATGAAATGTATGTCAAGGTATGATCAATGCCACGTATGAGGTATTGATTTATTCATAGAAATTTGAATTAAGTTATTATGTGTTGAACTCTATAGTCATGGAGTATATTTTGCATCATGTAAATTTTGTCTTCTATGTAATTTTTAGCTTACATATCATGTAATTTTTGGCTAACTTAAGATAAATGATTTACATATGCAAGAAATTTAACGCCTTTGACATGGATCGACATGTATAATTTATTATTTGGTTTCCTTCTCTTTAGTAAACAAAATATATAGATCCTACCATGTCTCTCATTTGATGGATTGCAGGTATCACCAAATAGGTATTTGTCTGATTTGTCTTCCTCAAGTGAGGAAAATGTGGGAATAGAAGACAAAAGTGAGACATCTAGTAGGTCTAAAATAGGGAGATCAACTAGAGGTCAAAAGATTAGAAGAAAATTTGATAAACGAATGCAATTTTTCCTTGCTAAGGGGGGGTCATGTTCTTATGATAATGATACCGAAGGCGACATGAAGGTTCCCTTAAGGTACACACATTTTTAGAAAGAATGGGTACCCAAGGAACTACCTCCAGTTAATACTGATTTTTCTGTTAACGAAAGTATATATCACATAGCTCCATCTTCATTACATGGTTTGGGCTTATTTTCCATGGATGGCATAAAGGTTAGTTATAATCAAGTTGTTGAATTGATGGAGTATGTAGGACCTTGTTACAATTACAAGAATTGGATGCAGATTGTGCAATATAAAAAAAGTATGCGTAGGCATGCATTGTTAGCAAATTATATACAATGCAAAGCAAATGATCAAACTAAAAGCCTCACTATGTATATTGATGGAAGGCCAAAAGCAACAAGGAGTATTGTAGGTTTTATAAATAGTTCTCGACCCGTGTCAACCAATAAGCGACCGAATTGTATATTCGAGGCACGTGAGGGAAATCATGTATTTGTATGTGCAATAAAATCAATAAGTGCAAGGGAAGAGCTTCTAATAGATTACAATTTGAATCATGTAGATACAAAAAAATTCCCTATCATGGGATTGGTAAGTATAACATTTAAACCAATTGCCTCCAATTAATATTGACTCGAATCGCTTTTGATTGCTAAGAATTACTAATCTTTGTCACAAGGCGACATGGATATTCCACCTCAAGATACAAACGGGGATGTTCCTCATAGTACACCTTCAGCAAAGGTAAACCTTAATTAGTGTAATTCTACAAATTATATAGAAATAAATGTCATATTATTATGTTCTTTTCTTTATGGCTTTGGAGTTATTTTGATAGAATTTTACTGATATTGATGTCACAACTTGATACTTATTGATAGAGAAAAGCAAAAGAGGTAGCAGATCTATTTCGATCTAAAGTTGACGCGGCATTTAGAGATGACGTAGAATCTAAATCTAACCATGTATTCATGGCTACTCAAATAAAAACTAAATATGGTAATGAAATTCTTAACCTTCAAATGGAAGAAAACAAAACTGAGGAGTCAAGGGAACTCGAAGAAGAATTGACACGTAGAGTCAATTCTACTGATGTAAGCAGTAATTAATCTTAAGAAATAATTAAAGTTCAATAGATGTGTATATTTTATACTATCTTATGGATCATGATCTAAAATATGATGTGTTCTTCTTACAGAATTTTTTGACACGTGTGAAACATCATCAACATGGTGAGGGTTGTAGTGCTGTACAACCTTCATGTAAATAATCCTTAAACCTTTAACCATTGATTTAACCTTTGTATGCATTATTGACTCAACTTATGTTTGGGATGCTTCTAGTACCCCATTTAATCTTTATCCATTGCAAATGTCTTTGCTAACAATGTATTCTTCAGCTCATGATGAAGTGTAGATGCCTCCTTCGGTTAACATTCCACATTCGATGGTTGCATTGTTTGTAACAAGGTGCTTGCAGAAATCTTCCTTTGTACCATCTACAGTTGGTAAAACCTTATTTTTCTATATTTTTTTATGTGCTAATCATGAATTTATTATTTTTCTTGTGTGAATTTTATACATTGTATGGACCTATTTTGTGCACTAATAGATACACCTACACCTGGTACAAGAACAGATCAAACCAGTACTAGTGAAGATCAACCATTTCCTGGATCAGCCCGTGTTACTAGTATTGGTTTGTTTGCAGGGACATTGTTGATGAACAAGAACAATATGGTTCCGTTAAAAGTACCAAAGCTTCCAGGTGCTTTAAAATTGTTATTATTTATAGTGTAATTGTAGTTTACTTATACATAACTCATTTTGGACTGATAATCCCATGCTATTTTTGTAGGAAATGATGTTTTTTATGATCATCTTTATGAAATGACATTGAAGCTATTTGGGCCCACCATACGTAAAAGGTACGTAACTTCATAATATTGGTACAATATTTTTCTTATCTTCCATTTATTGTACTATATTAAAGTTATGATATCTAACAATTTTGTTTTTCCAAAAAAGGTGGAATGATCAGGATGCTGACTTAAAAAATCAGTTGATAAGTAGGAGATATTTTCCACAGCAAGTCAAACTATGATATTGCTATCAAGATTCAACTGTGTAGTTTTTTGAGTCAAACTCATTGACCCATGATTCACGAGTAGTGGTTCACACGAACCCATCTCTCATGAGAATGAATGGAACACTTAGCACTCATTGGATCTAGGTGATGCTCTCAGAGGTGAAGCACCGGGACTTCCGGGGAGGTCACCCATCCCAGTACTACTCCAGCTCAAGCGCGCTTAACTACGGAGTTTCCTCCATGGTTAAACCCACTCTACTTGCATCCTCATTTACAAAACCTTCACCAAGTGTTGTGCCTTATGAACCATTTATTAGAAAGCCCCTTAAGCTCATCAATTGATAAGTAGGAGATATTTTCCACAGCAAGTCAAATTGTGATATTGCTATCAGGATTCAACTATGTAGTTTTTTGAGTCAAACTCATTGACCCATGATTTATGAGTAGTGGTTCACATGAACCCATCTCTCATGAGAATGAATGGAACACTTAGTACTCATTGGATTTAGGTGATGCTCACAGAGGTGAAGCACCGAGACTTCAATCGATGAGCTTAAGGGGCTTTCTAATGAATGGTTCATAAGGCACAACACTTGGTGAAGGTTTTGCAAATGAGGATGCAAGTAGAGTGGGTTTAACCATGGAGGAAACTCTGTAGTTAAGTACGCTCGAGATGGAGTAGTACTGGGATGGGTGACCTCCTGGGAAGTCCCGGTGCTTCACCTTTGTGAGCATCACCTAGATCCAATGAGTGCTAAGTGTTCCATTCATTCTCATGAGAGATGGGTTCATGTGAACCACTACTCATGAATCATGGGTCAATGAGTTTGACTCAAAAAACTACACAGTTGAATCTTGATAGCAATATCACAATTTGACTTGCTGTGGAAAATATCTCCTACTTATCAATTGATGAGCTTAAGGGGCTTTCTAATGAATGGTTCATAAGGCACAACACTTAGTGAAGGTTTTGCAAATGAGGATGCAAGTAGAGTGGGTTTAACCATGGAGGAAACTCTGTAGTTAAGCGCGCTTGAGCTGGAGTAGTACTGGGATGGGTGACCTCCCGAGAAGTCCCGGTGCTTCACCTCTGTGAGCATCACCTAGATCCAATGAGTGCTAAGTGTTCCATTCATTCTCATGAGAGATGGGTTCATGTGAACCACTACTCGTGAATCATGGGTCAATGAGTTTGAATCAAAAAACTACACAGTTGAATCCTAATAGAAATATCACAATTTGACTTGCTGTGGAAAATATCTCCTACTTATCAATTGATGAGCTTAAGGGGATTTCTAATGAATGTTTCATAAGGCACAACACTTGGTGAAGGTTTTGCAAATGAGGATGCAAGTAGAGTGGGTTTAACCATGGAGGAAACTCCATAGTTAAGCGCGCTCGAGCTGTAGTAGTACTGGGATGGGTGACCTCCCGGGAAGTCCTGGTGCTTCACCTCTATGAGCATCACCTAGATCCAATGAGTGCTAAGTGTTCCATTCATTCTCATGAGAGATGGGTTCATGTGAACCACTACTCGTGAATCATGGGTCAATGAGTTTGACTCAAAAAACTACACAGTTGAATCCTGATAGCAATATCACAATTAAAAAATCAGCTCATTAAATCTTTAGAGGACCTCTTTGGAATTAAAACTTTTAACACAACCATGATTCTTCAAAAAGCAGCCAAACATATAAAGACTGTGAGGGACCAATATAGAAGGGCTCTAAAGGATAACTTAAAGTATGAGTGTCCTCCTATGATTCCACTGATGGAGTGGAATGAAATAATAGAAGATGCAAAAGAGAAAAGGCTAAAGGGTAGTGGAATTCAACTAGAAGATGACAAAAGAAGGTATGTCGTGATAGTATTAAGTAGAATGGAATCATGCACTAATTAGTGATCTTTGTAAATATATAATCTAACATGTTTCAAGCTTTTCATAGACTGCAAGACACATCAAAAGCCACACAAGCGAGATTAATAAAGGTTGGCCAACACAAACTTGGCTCTGGTAGCTATATGAAACTTCACTCTCGACTTGTAAGTAACAGCATTGGAATTTCATATATATAAGGTTGCAAACAATTCTGTTTAATCAAATCATACATGTAAAAGTGACGATATTAAACAAAAAATATAGGGCATGGAATTCAATGTAAAGCCCATGGATGAAGACAATAGAATAGCCTTGAAGGAAGGCTACGCAGTCATGGCTGCACACCTATGCCAAGAATCCCAAAGCCATAACAAAGAATCTGCTACACCAGATGAGACACAAGTAAATTGGTCAAATGATTAGTAAATCAAATTGAATAGTTATTTTCAAACATAAATGGACTATTTCATGATAATGTAATGTGCATGACATTTCATGATAATAACCTTCAAATCCTACCACAGAACCTGGGAGTGACGAAGGCCATGATGTGCATCACAGTGTTGGAGGTATTAATTTTCTATTGGAAATAAATTACATAATTATTAATAGAATTTAACATATTTAATTGTAATTGGTCGTGTAACCATTTTTTGAATATTTTAGAGCATGTTGAGCATGTTGAGGTGGCGGAAGATCAAAATTTTATTGTACATGATGATGTGGCATTGTCAAGTAAAGAAAAATGCATCTTATGTTCTACTGGTTAATGAAATACATGTAGTAGCAAAAAAAAGTATGCGAATTTAACCCATTTACTTGTTATTGCAGCAGACCCCCCTTTAGTGCAGTAACATCATCCTCCTCGAGACATGAGGAAGCATCATAATTTGAGATCACAACCACAAGAGGAGGAAGATAATATTGATGCTCCTGTCAGCCTTTACCTAAACAAGAAATCTAAAAAAAACCAAAAAAAGAAATGATTTCTTAAATATGCTCTTTGATAAAACTTGTTTGATTAACTTTGTTGGATAATGAAAGAACGTTGTTTTAAGTAATTATCTATGAATGTTGTGTATTAATATTGAATTATATGTCATGTTAATGAATATTGTTGTGTTAATGAATTCTTGATTAGTGTTGCGTATTAATGAATGCTATGTGATTGTATTGATTGAATGTTATAGTTCATAAATGGATGAATGAAGTGTGTAATTAGATGTTAATGGGGAATTTAGATTGATGTTAGGTGGAGGGGGGGGTGAGGCCAGATGAGCTTCCACCTTCATGTGGTTGGCCTTGTTAAGTAGAGAATATTAAAGTATTCTCAAAGCCAAGTGAAGCTCAAACTAACACACCTTCATTATTTAATCAATTTCATTCGTTCTAGGTCTTTTCTCATAAGTGCATTTTGAATGTGTCATTGTCAGGCAATTATCAAATAAAAAACTAGAAGGGCCAATAGTCAACTTCTCATTGTCATTGTCTGGCATGATTCAGCTTCATTTTGTGTAAGTATTCTCGTATTGAATGCGTCAACCTCTCTTGGCCTAATGTGGATTATTTAATTGGTTTTTGTTTTTGAGTAGGTGAAGTGTTAAATCAGATATCAGTTGGATCTATAAGTAGCATAGATATTCTATAGCTAATATCCTAATACACCCACATGAATAAATTTACTTTCTCTCCCCTTAGGATTTACTTAAGCAAACAGTCCTTATGTGCTAAAAAATCAGTTGTTTTAGTGTTGCAATTGTAGATGATTGTATGCATGAACTCAACCACAAGAACTGAACATTTAAGCTCTATGATAATGCTTGTTATCCTTATATGGCAGGCAAATGAATCCAAGAAGGAAGCTTTCAGGAAATATTTGGAGTCAAGCAATGTGCTTGATACCCTCACAAAAGGTCTGCGACAGTTCTTCTTATATGATGAAATGTTGAATCTAGAAAATTAATTTGTGAATTTTCATCTATTTTTGAGATAATATATTAATATTGGTAGTTCCTCTTATATGATGAAATGCTGATTTTAGAAAATTAGTTTGTGAATTTGCATCCATTATTTTTGGATGCCTAAATGTTATGTTTGCCTTGTGAGGATTCAAATTAATTTGATTGATATGATCTTCAAAATGGTGTAGTAGTCTTTTAGATTAATGTGATTTGTATTCTCATATAATATCTCTGCTCTTATAAACTACCTTGTTTCCATGTATGATTTACAATTATTCATTCCAGTGTTCCAAAGATGAATCTAGACGATATCTTTGAGCAAAAGAACAAGGTTGCTAAATTTGTTGAAGAACTTGAAAAGGTTGATATATTCATATCAGTTTCATTTATTTATTGATGTGTATTGTCAATTGATTAATGTAAAATATCTCTTAAATATCAAACAAGATGAAATTTGAATGCAGTATGATTCAATCATTCATTTCTATGCTTACATGCTATGTCAAACTATGGATATGAGATAGTTCAAACACTTATTGTGGATATAGAGGTTGATGTGCATGTCAAGAAAGCAATGAATGAAATAAATGCAGGCAAGACTTTTACATCCAATACTAAATGTCCTTTTTACCATGATATTGTTGGAGATTGCTAGCATATACTTTTGCATTTTGTAAATGGGTTGATGGTATTCATTTATTTAAGAAAACCCAACTCATTATCCTCAACTTTGTTCATATTTTTGTTCTATATCTGTTTAGTTTATTTACCCAAAATTTCTCTCAATTTCACCATCATTCATTTCATTTTTTTATATCAGTTGTAAGAATGAGGGTGGCAACACAAGAAAAAGCAGAGGTAGAGAAAATTTTACAAATCAAGAGAGCATGAGCTTTCCTTATTTTATTTGTTAGTATGCATCAACACTTCCTTTTATGTTATATATGTATATTTTATAGATATGTATATTTATAATTTTAAAATTTGTATGTAATATACATTGGGAGATAATATATTGATATTGGTAGTTCTTCTTATATGATAAAATACTGAATCTAGAAAATTAATTTGTGAATTTGCATCTATTTGTGAAATAATATATTAATATTGGCAGTAATAGTGCAAAGGAAAGAGGACAACACAAATTGAAATAACAAGATACAAGTGGAGGGAATTTGAATAAAAAAATGTAAAATTCTAACACACCAGTTCAAATAAAACCATTAAAAATTCCATAACCAAATCTAGTTTGCAAAAGCCAGCACAATTGAAACTCACCTTCTCAATGTTTTCTCTAATAGCATACTTGCAAGCCTGTTGAAAAATCTCTGTAATATCGGCTCCATTGAATCCTTGGGTATAACGGGCCAGTGCCATTAGGTCCACATCCTTTGATACAGGTGATTTTCTCAAGAAAGACTTGAAAATTTGATAATGTGAGGACTCATCAAGTAAGTGAATATAATCAATTGGTCAAGTCAGCCAGGCCTTAGCAATGTAGGATCGATGATACCGGGTCTGTTTGTAGCACCAATAATGAAAAATGTTTTCTTGGCTGTCATACCATCCATCTTCATCAACAACTCATTAAGGACTTTGTCTGTGGCACTGCCAGCATCCCCAACACTGCTTCCACGCTGCAAACATGCAAACCAGTTATGCATCACTAGTTAGAGAGCCTATCTCAAATAGTTCAAACAAAATTCCTACTCAAATATATTCACCATCCTTAACTTGAACTTCACTCATTAAAAATCAACACACCTGTGTAGCAATAGAATCAAGCTCATCAAAAAATAGGACGCAAGGAGTTGATCCTCTAGCTTTATCAAAAAATTTCCTCACATTAGCCTCGCTCTCTCCAAACCACATTGTTAACAATTCAGGGCCCTTCACACTGATGAAATTGGCCTGACGTTTGTTAGCAATGGCTTTAGCAGTGTATCATCTTAAAATGGAAGCACTTCCATGATAAGAATGTTTAGCCCTCTGAGTAAGTGGTCTGGGGTCATGTTAAGCACCTTGATCAGGTCTTTGCATGTATCTAGCTTTTCCCCCTGTTCTGCTTTCCTCTGCACTTGATTTTCACTTCATATATGTATTTCCTAGCATTTTGGGTCAGGATCCTAAGGTTTTTTACCATAAGGTCAAAGTCAACCTTATTTGGTCAAAGTTGACCTTAACCCTGACCTGGTCAGGATTGACCTCAACCCTAACCTAGTCAGTTCCAAGCTCATCCTTGGCCCCCTGTCCAGATTTCAAATTTCCTTGATTTTCGGGTGTCAGGTTTCAGGGATATTTATTTTCCCACCTCTGGGTCGGCCATTTCGGGTTTCGGAATGGGAAATCCTTAAAGTGCATTTAATCTAGGTATATTTTCTAAAGGTTAGGACCTAATTGTGATTTAATTCTCCAAGGTGGCCCCTCTAGAGGATTGTGCCCTAGTTCACTATAAAAGGAGGCCTTCCTCTCTCATTTTCTCCATCAAGTTTTGTGAGAACATCTCACCTTCAAGCAATTTCATGAGTGAGCCCTCAAGTGAAAGCAAGTGAATTCAAGAATTCAAGCAAGCCTTCAAGCATTCAAGGGTTCAAGTATTCATCCATCAAGGAGATCCATTGTTAGCCATTGAAGGATTTGATCTCTTTGGAGCCCCCTTGAAGATCCATCCTTCTACATTCATCCAAGCCTCCTCATATGCAAAGATCAATTCAAGATTGGTATTGAAGACCAAATGCTATTTAAAAGAGACATCCTACATTCATTCTACATCCATTGAAGCATTCCTACTTGTGGATTTGAGGATTCGAATCCTCTACAAGGACTTCAACATAAGCGAGGTGAATTGTTTCAATTACTTTGTTTATGCACGCTACATTTCAATTCAATTTCAAGGTTAATTCCTAAATTGGGGTTTGACCAAGGCAAACCCCCCATACAAACAAACCCCCCATTTTCTTGTAGGTACAGGTGTGGAATTTTGGATCTGAGAGCAGATTTGGATACCCTTTTCGGCAAACTTTTGAGATCTACGAACAAAGTTAGAATCAACCTTCAAATAAAGAATGTAGCCTTTGACCTTTTATGAGGGTCAAAAACTACCTATTGACGGAAAGACAAAAGATTTCTGGGTTTTCTTCATCTTGACATTTCCAATCACAAACATGTTGTAGAATTTCTCGAAAGTACACACAAACATCAGAAATTGGCATTCTCCAAACTTGCCCTAATTTGAGGTTAGTACTTGTATTTCAATTATTTTAGATTTCAAGCATAATTCTCCATAGGGAAATATAGGGTTTTTCTCTCTCTTTCATATTCTCCATAGATTGATTCGATTGTGTATTAACTTTTTGGTTGATCAAATTATATCTCTCCTTTGGGAATTTGGATTTAGGAGTGGATCTCATATTTCCCCCATACATTACAATTACACATCTAAATAGAGGTGATTCCATTTTACCTCTATTCATTTTGGTGAACCCGAATAGCTTACTCTCTTTCTTTTTGGTGTTAGATTTCTTTTTATCTTGTTAGTATTAGATTTCTCCTTTGTGTTAGATCTTGCATGCTAATTAGATTTCAAAAATACAAAAATATTAATGCTTTATGTGGTTTTAGTTTAGTTCATTCACATTACATTGGTTTATGAGCTTTACTACTACTAGTCCTACTTATAATATTTTGGTTAGAAGAAGTTATAGACTCATGGGTGCCTTTGATCCTGAATCTTCCTCTCCTTTCCTTAGGGTCCCGAATGATAATTTAATTCTTCATGATTCCAATCCTACTATGGAGCAAAACTCTTCTCACTCATCTCATGATGAGGATTACGCTTTAAGAGTTCCTCCTAAACAAGTTCAAAAACTTTCAACTGAACTTGATAAAATGGGTAATTGGCTTATTCAAGAGAACCATAATCAAGATTCTATTCAAGCTATAAAGGCTCTTAAGAAATTTCTCCATGATAGTGATCAAGGTGTTAACCTCTTGCATGGTATTACTCACCTTGCACATTCAAATGTTAAAACTTTAGCTCAAGAAGCTCAAGATTTAGGGTTGATTCCTCCTATCACTAGTGTAGAACCTCTTTCTAATCCTTTACCTAGTATTCCTACCTATACTCCTTCTTTGGTGACTGTGATGGTTCCCTCTGTTCCTATGAGTGTTCCTCTTGTGTCTCTTCCTACATCACAACCTTCATATCATAATGTTCCTTTTACTTATTCCAATCCACTTCCAACTGTAGTTCCTAGTGTTCCTCCAGTTGTGTCCTCTATTCCTGCAACTTCTTACACTTTGCCTAGTGTGTCTAATGTTGCTATTCCTCCTATTTCCTCTAATGATTCAACAATCATCAGTTTGGCTCAAATTGTATCATCCTTACAACAACAAATTGCTTCCTTAACTCAAAACAAGTTTAGTATCCCTCCATGTGACATGGGAAGTCCTTTGTCCTTGGATATTATTCATACTCCTGTTCCTCAGCAAGTTGATATGCCTCATCTTGAGAATTATAATGGAAAAGGAGATCTCGTTCATCATGTTAAAACATTCCAAATCCTTTGTAGTGATTATGCTCATGACCATAGGATTTTAGCCAAACTATTTGCTAGAACTTTCTGTGACAAGGCCTTACAATGGTATTGTTCCTTGCCTCCTTATTCTATTGATTCCTTTCCAAAACTTGCTAATGCCTTTATTCAACAATTTCAAAACAACATTGGCCTGCAAGTGTCTTTGACTGATTTGATGCATTGTAAACAAAGTGCTAAAGAAAAATTAACTAAATTTATTGGTATATTTAAGCATTTGTATGCTCAGATTTCCTATCCTGTCCCTGATATTGATATTCAACATATGTTTATTTCAAATTTGCAAAAGGATATTAGAGATAAGATTCTTCTTACTGAATTTATCTCTTTTCAACAACTTTGTGCAACACTTCATCATTATCAATTACAAGTGAGTCAATTTGAGAGCAACACTCCAATGGTTCCTGTTCCAGTTGATAAGAGTGATGCTGCTCCTAATCCAAACAAATTTAAAAAATTCAACAACTATGTCAAGATAAACAAACAAGTGAGTGCAGTTAATGATCAAGTTGTTGTTGCATCTCACAATGCCACTTCTACATCCACTGCTTTTTGATTAAATCATACATTTACTCCTCTTTCAAAACCTTTACATGCTATTATGAATAGGTTGTTAGCTGCTAATATCATTACTTTACCTCTTATTCAACCTCTTTTACCTGTTATGATTGCTTCTAAATCTTTTGATCAAAATGTTTTTTGTCAATATCATCATCAGAATGGTCATGATACTGAGAAATTTTATTCTTTAAAACATACGGTTCAAGACTTAATTGACTCTAATGCCTTATTTTTTGATAATCTTGATGGTAGTGGGAACAAATTTGTCTCTCCTCCTAATCAAAAACTTCAAATCTATACGAATCCTTTACCTATGCATGATACTAATACAATTGCTCAATCATCTGCTGTGGAAATTGTGTATGATTCTAAGATGGATGATCTCAATCATGTTGTTAATCAAGTGGAGCATGTTGGTCAATCTATATCTCCACCTCAACCTCAACCTCAGATTCAATCTCAAGTTCAATCTCAACCTCGACCAAAAGCTAAACCTAAACTGAAAACTCAACCTAAACCTTGACAACAACCTAAGAATAAAAGACCTCAGGAACTTTTGATTACCTTTGATGACTTTGAGACTATTAAAGCTCCTGATGGTCCGCTTTACATTTATGCTAGGATTTCTCAGAAACCTACTTGTGGTTGTCTTGTTGATCCTACATCCTTAGTCAATGTTATAACTGAAGAAAATATTTTTATGAAAAGCTTACAACATGATTCTTATGATACATTGGATGTGTGGATTCAAACTTGTAATGGTTTTCTTTATCCATCATTTGGTTCTATTACTTTATCGATTGAACTCTGTGGAAAAATTGTGAACACTACCTTTGTTGTGGTTCCTACTTCCAATCAATTTCAAGTTAAGCTAGGTTTGCCTTGGTTGAATACCATGCATGCTATTGCTTCACCTATCTATAAGTGTCTTAAGTTCATTTATGATGAAGAAGTGAAGATGATTAATCATAGTTTATATCAACCTTCTAGGCCCAGAGATTATGCTACTCTTGATTTCTTTTGGCCTTCATTACCTTATTCATGTCCTCCTCGACCTGATAATCTTTTCCATTCATATCAAGTTTATAAACATCGTAAAATTCTTGAATTAAGCATTCCTCCCATGGATCTTAATCATGGTCTTTTGCCTACACCTTCTATACCTCCTTTAACTATGGCTTATTGTTATGTTAATCAAGTTCCTTCTATCAAACTATCAAAGATCCTGTGATTGTTCCTCCTATTGTTGATAATCCTATTGATCTTCCTAAAGAACCTGTGAAGGATCCTGTGATTGTTCCTGTTATACACTAAGTTTGCACCCTTGTTTCAAGCTCTCATAGTCTTGATAACCTAGTATAACATGGGAATCATCTCTAGGTTGTGGGACCTATGCTAACTAAGATGAGACCTCCAGGTTCTAGGCCGGTTCCTCTCGGATAATCACCTTAATTTTCTTCTAGACATGAAAAGTAAATCTTTTGAGGGAAAGGGATAGAAGGAATGCTTGGAAAGGGAAATGACTTGAAAGCAAACTACCTACTAGGTGATACACTAAAATTAGGGTTTGGATCTCAGTATAGAGGATGAAAATAATGAACAACTTAGGTCTAGGAGATCACAACTCACTAAATAGGCTTGCATAAGTGTTTCATAAAAGGGTCTGCAATAGAAAGAGGCTATTCAAGGAAAGAAAGGATTTCACAAACAATAGAATTCCTGAGGGATTTAGACATAATTTATGATCTGCAAACACACATTCACCTCTGTAACTCAGTATAGGAATGAGACAGATAGTCAGGGGGTTGAGGTATACCCACAAGAGCATTCAAATCAAATCACCCACAATAATACACAAAATTGCAAAAAGAGAGAGGGATCAGGAACCCTAAGATACCACCAAGAACATCATATACTTTGATTCAATAAGAGATAATTTAGAAAAGGAAGCATAGGGATAGAAAAGATGTCACAAAATACCTCTGCAATATCTGAATTATCAATGAAAGATTTACAACTGTATAAGCCAGAGGGTAGAAATGATACCACAGATGACCCTTAAGAAAAGTGAAATTATTTTACAATTTTCTAACTTTGAGCTCAAAAGCTCCAAAAATACAATATATACATCCCCTTTTCACGCAGGCAAGAGTCAAAAATCTAACTAGGGTTAGAGAATTTTGCATTAGAATAATGATAAACCCTAGGGTACTGATCACCTATTATGAAAATCTCTGAGAACATTGGTGATCAAATCATATCTTTCTTCACGGGAATCCATTTGGTACTAAGCTCACTTGCAAACATAACAACCTCGACCTACCAACCCACCTGCAACTCCACTAAGCCATGAAGGCTTCAAATCTGATTATATTTCCCTGGGAGAGGTACTGCTTGAATGATGGTGCCAACTCTTTCTAGCACCACCTGTCGTGAAAATGCACCAAAGGACCCTACAACACCAGCCAACAGTCATCTCCATCATCCTCACAACCATAACCTTCCTAAGAAATCAATTCCCAAGCTACCCGACATCATCCATGGCTGAAAGAATGCAAAACCCTTGCAGAGACTTTGAATTTTGAAAAGTAATGACTAGCGGAAAATTTTAAAACGTAACCATCGATGAGAAACCCTTCCCGACAGATGAACGACTATGAGGAACTTGAAAAAAGATTGAAAACCTATCTCTGATAGGTCAATTGCCACCTAGAAGTTAGCAACTAATGAAACGTGAGCAAATTAGCACATCTGACAAACTTGGACCCACGACCTATAGAAAGAGCATGAGATGGTTGTCGCAAGATCGTAAGGACTTGGAAGATCCCTTGCGATCAAGCAACAACCGTAGATCTTCAGTCTACTGACATCCCTATAGATACTCTGACACGGTCCTACCTATAGAGCCCAGCTATCATCTGACCAACCAATGAAGAATGAGCATGTCAGAAACTGAGGACCCACTTGATAGAGCCTGGAGATAAAGTAAGATCAATGGCGGGTGCATGATCTCATGTGTCAGAAAAACTCCTTCAGATCATGTGCTAGCCATTAGATCTTCAATCGACTGACATCCCACCGGGCCCGCGCTGACATGGCACCACATCACCAACCCTGACCAATCAAAAATGCATAGCTCAAACTACGTGGCAGGATCCACTGACAAATAGACCCACTGCAACACCAATCACCACTACGTGGACCAATCAAATGTGAGCACATCAGCAAGAAAGGACCCACCATTAGAGCCTCAATAATAAAGCAAGATCGATGGTCGACGCATAATCTCATGTGTCAGAGAAACCCCGTGAGATTATACACTAGCTGTTGATCTAAAAGGGACACAGTCTATCGAGCCCGCTTTGAAAATTGAACAAGTCACTACCTCTCGACCAATAGGAAGCCTCCATTTAGGACAATGTGGTAGTGGACCCACTTGACTTTGAAGTGCTGCAGGGAAAGGAAATCTATGGTCGTCGCAAGATTGCAAGCCTCTGACAGACCCTTCATGAACTTACGACGACCATCAATCTTGCTGAACTGGGACCCCACAAGCCGAGACCGCCAAACATTTAAGCAACTGCGTGACTAGAGGAAGAATAGACCACCCACTAAATCGCTAACCACTAAGGACTTAACCATGAAACATTGGGGTATTATGCGAACAAGGCATTTACTGAATCGCCGGAAGGAAAAGGTAACCACCGACTAACTTAGAGAACTAGCGACCGACCAATGAATGAAAAGCGCACATGGAGAATTAAGAACTTAAGTGGCCAATAAAGTAACATGAAAATATAACAGGCCAAAGGGTTCTTAGGGTTTTTTTGGCACAACGGCTACATTTTCAAATATTTTGACCTGCAGACCAGGGAATGAAACAAAGTGCAGAGCCCAGAGAACAAGGCACAACTTCATTAAATTTTTAGGGATGCTTGGTAGGATAAAAATAGCGACCCTGGGATAGATATTAGCCAAATTTGCATGCACCAGAAAATTTGGGTAACAATTTGGTGATTTTTGTTGGATGTCAGCCTGCTAGACACGAATTAGTGGCCTATAAACAATCCATTGGGCATGGGGTCATTTTGAGCACAAAACTTTGACAGGGGGACAAAACCATAACTAGAGAGACAAACTTGTGCACCCGCACTTCTTGGAAAGTAGGAAACTAACCTAGAAAACTAGGGAACAAAGCAAAAAAAACATATTTACAAGAATTTACAGAGAGGGATTAACCTTAAAACAGGGCTTCAAGTGGAATCCATTTACTGAGATAGACAAGGGAACTCCTTCAAGATTTGATAATTGAAAATCATTAGGCCCTTTGCACTCTGTTATAACAAATGGTCCACCCCAAAATGAGTCAAATTTTGTATGTCTACCAGGCCTTGATGTGAACTCATCCCATTTGAGAACTACATCTCCAACTTTGAAATTTTTGATCCTAGCTCTTTTATCAAAACTTTTCTTCATTTGGATCTGATGGAATTCCATATCTTTCATGGATTTGTCTCTGAGTTCTTCTAACTCCATCAATTGAGCATATCTGATCTGCAAAGGATCCCCTTCTTCAAACAGAGCATATTGAGTAGCCAAGTCCACAGTTGGTAACTCAACTAATATAGACAAATTGGCCTCCTTACCATACATCAACATGAAGGGGGAATTACCAATGATCTTCTTTGGGGTAATTCTATCCAACCATAATGCAAACCTTAGTTTGGTATGCCAATCCCTCTAGTTGTCTTGCAAAGTCTTCTTGATTATCCTAATCAAGTTCGTATTTGTTGATTCAGCTAAGCCATTTCCTTGAGGGTAATAATTTGAACTGGTATTTAGATAGATGCCATTCTTGACTGCCCACTCTGAGACTTTGAGGCCTGTGAATGCCAATGCATTATCTGATACGATGGAATCGGGAGTACCAAACCTATGAATTAAATCATCATAAAAACTTAATACAGTAGTCTCATTGGCTTCTTTTAAGGCAATTGCTTCTATCCACCTAGTGAAATAATCTGTTGCAGTGATTATCCATTTATGTCCTACACTAGATGGAGGATTAATTATACCAATGAAGTCTACACCCCACTTCATGAAGGGTTGATCCATTCTGATTGGTTTTAGGGGCAAGGTAGCAAGCCTCTCTTTTCTTGCAAACATGGCACACTTGATGCATTTTCTCACATACTCATGACTATCCTTAAAGATAGATGGCCAATAGTATCCGACCCTCATGATTTTAAAAGCAGTAGTCCTAGGAGAGAAATGACCTCTAGAAGGTCCATCATGAAACTCAAATAGAACATCTGCTACCTTTTTTGAATCAATGCATCTCAAAAGGACACCATTGTGATCCTTTCTAAAAAGAACTTCATTTATCAGCACAAAAGGAACAGATTGTAATCTATAATACCTCCTTTTTGCTGAATCTAGATCAGTAGGACATTGTCCCATCTTCAAGTAATTGATCATATTAGGCAACCAACTTGTTGCCTTGGCTTGTTCTTCTATAGAATGAACCACCAGAGATGCATCCAATTGCTCTGATTTCTTTGAACTTTCGTCCTCTACCAAATGCTCACAAAGACCTCTTCCTCTAACTAGCTTGGTGGTCTGAATATCAATGTCATATTCCATCACCTTGGTGATCCAACCAGCTCGTTTCTCATTTAGGTCTTTGGAAAGAAAAAATTCTTTGACACTTGGATGAGTAACTTTTAAATGTACCTTGATATGGGTCAATAGATATCTAAACTTTTTAAGGCTCTTTACCACAACAAGTACATGTTTTTCTACAAAAGAGTATCTTTGTTCATATTCCTCTAAACCTTTGCTAAAGAAAGCAATAGGCTGCTCCAATCCATTTAAATTTTCTTGGGTCAACATTGCAGATATAGCATCATGACCTCCATAAGCATAAAGGATAAAATCCTTACTGAAATTTGGGTTTAGGAGAGTAGGGGCTTTTGTTAAGGCCTCTTTGATAGCCTAGAAATTGACTCTCCCTTCCTTAGTCCAACTAAAAGCTGAATTCTTTTTTAACATGGTTGTCAAGGGCTTGAGTAAATTTGCAATGTTAGGCAAGAACCTCCTAACAAAATTAATCTTTCCTATGAAAGATTGGAGAATTTTCTTATGATATGGTAAGGGTAGCTCTAGGATAGCTACAATTCTTTCAGGATCTACTGTGATCCCTTCTTTGGATACTACATATCCCAACAATTTTCCTTCATGAACTGCAAACACACATTTCTTGGGATTAAGAGATATCCCAAATTCTCTACACCTTTTAAAAATCTTCCTCAAATGTTTGATGTGATCTACTGCATGTTTTGAATAGACAGTTATGTCATCTAAGTAGACCAGTACAAATTTGTACATGAGGCTTTTAAAGGCCATATCCATTGCCTTTTGAAATGTAGCACCTGCATTTGACAAACCAAAGGGCATCTTTTGATAAGCCATGGTTCCCCACTTGGTTGTAAATGTAGTCTTGTATTGATACTCTTCATTCACTAAGATTTGATTGTATCCTGAATAGCCATCCAATAATGAAAATCTCTCGGATCCAGAGACACATTGTAAGATTTATTCCATAGAGGGTAATGGATGGTGGTCTTTTAGAGAGGCCCTGTTAAGATCCCTGAAGTCAACACATAACCTCAACTCCCCATTCTTCTTCCTGACAGGAACAAGGTTGGAAACCCAACTAGTATGCTTGATGGGGTAGATGATACCACTTTCTATTAGTTTGAGCACTTCTTTATGAATAAGTGGCTCAAGCTTAGGATTAACAAGCCTTTGCTTTTGCCTCACTAGTTTGGCATTAGGTTCTAATTCAATGGTGTGCTGAGCAAGAGTAGGGTCAAAACCCTTGAGGTCTTCATACTACCATGCAAATACATCACTGAATTCCTTAAAAATTTGTGTGTAATCTTGCTTTTCCAATTCAGTGTTCACCTTTCCAAATTGTAAGCTTTTACCTGGTTCCAACTCTAGTTCAACACAATGTTCCTGTTGGACTACCAGGCCAACTTTGCTTCTCTTAACTTCATCATCCTTATTGAAGATAGTTTCCAAGGTAATAAGACCTCTAGGCATCTTATTAGACTTAAGTTGTATTACTTGATCACCATAGTTTTGTGATAGCCTATCTTGATTATGCTCTGAAAAAACATCTTCTTCAAACAAGAGCTACAGAATTTGTTCATCATTGTCAAACACCTACCAATTGACATTATTATCAGGAATAGAGGATCTGACAATAACCTTGATGTTTTGTTGGTCTATCTCTTTTAAAATTCTATTGGGGATATCATACTAAGATCCAATAGCAGCTAACCTATCTGCATTTTGATTTAGTTTCCTAGGGATGGCAACAATATTGAAAGCACAAAAATCTTCAATTGCATCCCAAAATCTATGTTTTTATGCTTTCAAGGTGTCATTTTTGGTTGCACTTATCCCTCTTACTTGGCTGACAACCAACTCACTGTCGCCATAAAATTTTAAGGCCTTAAGCCCTCTTTTTCTAGCCCACTCTAGTCCATTGACTAGACTTTCATATTCTGCAGTATTGCTAGTGTAGGAGAAACTGAATCTAAAGGTAGTGTAATACCTTTCTCCTTTTGGGGACACTAGCATAGCACCACCACTAGAACCATGTCTGCTTCTAGCTCCATCAAAAAATAATTCCCAAACTTGATTGCTCTGATCCTCTGAATCAGTGTCTTCTTTGAGAAGGCTTGGCTCTATGGATCCACTTTCTTGTATCAAATAACTTCCCAAACCAAAATTCCAAACAAGATTTTTTTGGGCCTCTGAAGCTCTTTCATCTAGTAAAATATCAGGGATACTTTCTATCTTAGTGTCTGCTTCACTAATGGTTTGGAAGTCATTGTTATCAAATATAGGGTAGTTTACATTGATGGTATTGGATACATATGGCTCTATATGGTGTGCTGTCAGTGGTTCTGACTTAATGGTGAACTTGGTCCCATATCTTGTATGAAATAGCATGTGAGATCAATTAGAAGATAGGTAGCCTCCTATCTTAGCTGTGAACTCCCTTGAAAGACATATAGCAAATAATGCAGGGAGATCTATGATATATATATCAAGGAGGATGGAGAAATTAGGACTAGCATGAAGGATTAGACTGGAATCCTTGGCCACACCTATAGTATTGACTGAGGATCCATCAAGTTGGGTAACCTTCTTTTGGAAGGGTTCATATTTTAGTCCTAATTGGTCAGCTACTTTCTTAGGCATTACAGTGCTAGTAGCTCCACTATCTACCATACAATTATGCACTAAAGATCTTCCAATAATTAGAGATACATAAAAGGGAGGTGGCTTTGAATTCCTACCTTGTGTGGCATTGGCCTTGGAGTTGCTACTTAGGGCCTCCTTTTCTTGATCATTGTTAACCAACATTGGATTTGTAGCTTCTTTTGTAGGTTGAGGAGTTGTTACTTCCGTCATGGCTTTCTTTAAAATCTCAAGTTGTCCTGGAAGAGCCAAAGAGTCCCACATAGACATGGTGACATTCACCTTCTTTATGTTGTCTACGATATTAAAAGGTGTCACAGTGTGTACTCTTTTTTGTGTCTTTTGCATGATGGGCTCCACCTCTTTGAGAGTCTGGCCTTCTTTGCTTGTAATGACAGGAGCCTCCTTAGGTGTGATGGGATTAGCTTGCTGCAGTGGCTCTATAGATGTAGTGGCTTTGGCATTGGAATCTTTCTCTCCATGTCTTGAGCTCTTCTCTTTGCTCTTGTATAAGTGAGAAAAGAAACTTCATCATTGATTCCATTGAAGTCTGGTTGCTCCCAATTAAAGAGAGCAGTCTCTTTTTCTTGTGATTCTTGTTGAGGAACTGACCCACTGGATGAAGCCTTTGATTGAGCTTGTGAGGAATTTTGAACCATTAGAGCTTGGTTCATCCATCCATTTGAATATGTAGCCTGATTGTGAGGCTGATTACAAGGAAAACACCATTCATTTTCTATGGCCATATTATTTTGACTAGGAACCATATCCCTCACTGGATTTGCAGAATTTAGAGGTGCAAGGTTATATGGTTGGAATGGTCTTTGATTGAAATTTTGTCTTTGTCCTTGATAACCTCCTTGGTATGGTGGGCTATTTTGTTGATAAGGCTATCCTTGATTCTAATATGATTGATTAGGACCTTTGTCTTGTGGCTGAAATGGTGGTTTGATTCCTTGACCTTGTTTCTTCAAATTTGTGACCTCTTTAGTCAAGGTCTTCAACAAGTTTGTCATTTCTTGCTAACTACTTTGTTGGCTATTCTTTATCTCTTGTAGCTCTTGAGAGAAACTAGCTGTTAGCTCCTGACCACTGGTACTAGCTTGAGGTGCTAATAAGGTGGGAATAGGGGTAAATGGGGGTACTTGGGCAGGTGAAAAGGGTTGAAGGCTAGGAAAAATGGGCATTGGAGGCCTTCTAGCAATCATGCCTACTTGGATCAAACAATTTTCAGCCCTGACAGCTATGTCAAAAGCTTGGGGTAAAGAAGTACCACCCATGGATTGGATCATGAAAGAAATTTGACCATTCAAACTTTGCAAGTAGTATAGAAAAGCATGGTTAGCTGATGGTCTTACAGAAACTGGAATTCTATTCCATGTTTTGAGGAATCTACTATTGTAATCTATCATTTGCTCTTGAGGGTCTCTCTTAATGGTTGTTAACTGCTCAACTAGAGACAAGTTATCTGATTTATCCTCAAAATGCTTACTCAATGCATCTCCCAATTCATCCCATGAAGTAATAGAACCAACAGTTAGATTTCTAAACCATTCAAGAGCCTTACCTTTTAGAGAGGCTGCTAATAATTTTGTGGCCACATCTTCTTGAGTAATATTGTGTATGCTGCAGATGGTGGTCACATCTCTTATGTGTTCAAAAGTAGTTGTATGCCCTTCACTAGTGAAATCAGGTACACTCTTTAGTGCCACCAAGGGAACATCATGATGTTGAGAAAAGGCTAATGGACTTCCTTGGTTGAATGGTGCAAAGGCAAACTGTCTAGCCATTGTAGGAGTTGGAATCTGAAGATTAACAACTATATGGGTTGTATTTGATGCTGGACTTGAATCCTCTTCTAGATCTCTAGTTAGAGATTTGCCTCTTCTTCTGGAATGAAAGGGCAAAGGTCTCCTTTCTGAGGTATCCGGTGGTGTAGACTGAACTCTCCTTACAGGGGATGTTCTTTGACTTGACCTTCCTTTGTAGCTTCTTTTTGAGGGTAACTCTAAAAATTTGGTAGGCTTTGAGCTCCTAGTCTCAATATTTCTCATAAACCTTAAACAAGGTTGGCCTGGATCTTTGAAATTAGTGAAGTTGCCAGATATACTTGATGAAACAACTTCTTCAAGTCTATATTATGCAATCAGTATATTAGAGATAGCATAACCTTCAAACAATGAACTTCTTTGTGCTCCCACCAGGCATGCTAGAATTGTTATACACTGGCACCAAGGTGGGGTATCCTTGAGCTTGAGTCTATACTGACAGTCCTTGTGTATTGAAATTCCTTACTCCTTTTATAGATGAGCCAACAGGAGCACCTTTGAACTTCAATCTGATCTTTGTAGTCCCATCGGGCGTGCTAGAATTGTTATACACTGGCACCAAGGTGGGGTATCCTTGAGCTTGAGTCTATATTGATAGTCCTTGTGTATTGAACTTCCTTACTCCTTTTGTAGATGAGCCAACATGAGCACCTTTGAACTTCAATCTGATCTTTGTAGTCCCACTGCGTGTGCCAAAATTTTTATACACTGGCACCAAGGTGGGGTATCCTTGAGCTTGACTCTATACTGATAGTCCTTGTGTATTGAACTTCCTTACTCCTTTTGTAGATGAGCCAATAGGAGCACCTTTGAACTTCAATCTGATATTTGTAGTCCCACCGGGCGTGCCAGAATTGTTATACACTAAGTTTGCACCCTTGTTTCAAGCTCTCGTAGTCTTGATAACCTAGTATAACATGGGAATCATCTCCAAGTTGTGGGACCTATGCTAACTGAGATGAAACCTCCAAGTTCTAGGCTAGTTCCTCTTGGATAATCACCTTAATTTGCTTCTAGACATGAAAAGTAAATCTTTTGAGGGAAAGGGATAGAAGGAATGCTTGGAAAGGGAAATGACTTGAAAGAAAACTACCTACTAGGTGATACACCAAAATTAGGGTTTGGATCTCAGTATAGAGGATGAAAATAATGAACAACTCAAGTCTAGGAGATCACAACTCACTAAATAGGCTTGCATAAGTGTTTCATAGAAGGGTCTGCAATAGAAAGAGGCTATTCAGGGAAAGAAAGGATTTCACAAACAATAGCATTCTTGAGGGATTTAGACACAATTTATGATCTGCAAACAAACATTCACCTCTGCAACTCGGTATAGGAATGAGACAGATAGTCAGGGGGTTGAGGTATACCCACAAGAGCATTCAAATCAAATCACCCACAATAATACACAAAATTATAGAAAGAGAGAGGGATTAGGAACCCTAAGATACCACCAAGAACATCATATACTTTGATTCAATAAGAGATAATTTAGACAAGGAAGCATAGGGACAGAAAAGACGTCACAAAATACCTCTGCAATATCTGAATTATCAATGAAAGATTTACAACTATATAAGCCAAAGGGTAGAAATGATACCACAAATGACCCTTAAGAAAAGTGAAATTCTTTTACAATTGTCTAACTCTGAGCTCAAAAGCTCCAAAAATACAATATATACATCCCCTTTGCACGCAGGCAAGAGTTAAAAATCTAACTAGGGTTAGAGAATTTTGCATTAGAATAATGATAAACCCTAGGGTACTGATCACCTATTATGAAAATCTCTGAGAACACCGGTGATCAAATCATATCTTTCTTCATGGGCATCCATCCGGTACTAAGCTCACCTGCAGACACAACAACCTTGACCTACCAACCCACCTGCAACTCCACTAAGCCATGAAGGCTTCAAATCTGATTATATTTCCCTGGGAGAGGTACTGCTTGAATGATGGTGCCAACTCTTTCTAGCACCACCTGTCATGAAAATGCGGCAAAGGACCCTGCAACACCGGCCAACAATCATCTCCATCTTCCTCACAACCATAACCATCCTGAGAAATCAATTCTTGAGCTACTCGACATCGTGCATGGCCGAAAGAATGCAAAACCCTTGCAGAGACTTTGAATTTTGAAAAGTAATGGCTAGCGGCAAATTTTAAAACGTAACTGTCGATGAGAAACCCTTCCTGACAGATGAACGACCGCGATGCACTTGAAAAAATCTTTAAAACCTATCTCTGATAGGTCAACTACCACGTGGAAGTCAGCAACCAATGAAACATGAGTAAATTAGCACATCTGACAGACTTGGACCCATGACTTGCAGAAAGAGCATCAGACGGTTGTCACAAGATCGCAAGGACTTGGAAGATCCCTTGCGATCAAGTGACAATCGTAGATCTTCAATCTACTGGCATCTGTGCAGATACTCTGACATGGTCCTACCAATAGAGCCCAGCTATCGTCTGACCGACCAATGAAGAACGAGCATGTCAGAAATCGAGGACCCGCCTGACAAAGCCTGGAGATAAAGTAAGATCAACGGTAGGCGCATGATCTCATGTGTTAGAAAAGCTCCTTCAGATCATGCGCCAACCGTTAGATCTTCATTCGAGTGACATCCCACCAGGCCCACATTGACATGGCACCACATCACCAACCCTGACCAATCACAAATGCACAGCTTGGACTACATGGTAGGACCCACTGAAAAATGGACCCACTGCAACACCAATCACCACTACGTGGACCAATCAAATGTGAGCACATCAGCAAGCAAGGACCCACCATGAGAGCCTCAAAAATAAAGCAAGATCGACGGTCGGTGCATAATCTCATGTGTCAGAGAAACCCCATGAGATTATACGCCAACCGTTGATCTAAAAGGGACACAGTCTGCTGGGCCCGCTCTAAAAATTAGACAAGTCACTACCTCTTGACCAATAGGAAGCCTCCATGTAGGACAACGTGGCAGTGGACCCACTTGACTTTGAAGCACTGCAGGGAAAGGAAATCTATGGTCGTCGCAAGATCGCAAGCCTCTGACAGACCCTTCATGAACTTACTACGATCGTTGATCTTGCTGAACTAGGACCCCACAAGCTGAGACCGCCAAACATTTAAGCAACTACGTGACTAAAAGAAGAATAGACCACCCACTAAATCGCTAACCACTGAGGACTTAACCGTGAAACATTGGGGTATTATGTGAACAAGGCATTCGCTGAATCACCGGAAGGAAAAGGTAACCGCCGACTGACTTGGAGAACTAGTGACCGACCAATGAATGAAAAGCACACATGGAGAATTAAGAACTTAAGTGGCCGATAAAGTAACATGAAAATATAACAGGCCAAAGGGTTCTTAGGGTTTTTTTGGCACAACGGCTACATTTTCAAATATTTTGACCTTCAGACCAAGGAATGAAACAAATTGCAGAGGCCAGAGAACAAGGCACAACTTCATGAAATTTTTAGGGATGCTTGGAAGGATAAAAATAGAGACCCTGGGATAGATATTAGCCAAATTTGCATGCATAGGAAAATTTGGGTAACAGTTCCTCCTAGTTCTCAACTTATTTCAAATAAATCAAAACATAATTGATCTGCTAATGAACACCGTAAAAAGCATTGTTCTCATGCTAAAGGTCGTAATTCTATTCTTCAAAGATCCCTAACTTCTTCAAATAAACCTATGCATGATGTGTTAGAAGAAGTTGTTACTAATAATGATGTTAATATGCATGATTATGATGATTCTATTCGTATTTTAGATCCTATTTTGATTAATTTGGATGAAGATGATACTCTTGATGATACAGATGATGTTAATGATGAATATGAGACTATTGACATTGACATTGATTTACCTAATATGCTTTCATCACAATTAACTCTTACACCTAGTGTCGAACATTGTGATTCTCAAGAGGATCCTTGCTTGGAACTGGCTATCATTCCTACTATTTTGGATATAGTCCCTCTTGTGAGTTACCCACCTTCCCTAAATGATATACAACGAGATGGGGAGAGTAGGTGGCATGCTTGATCAACTTGTCCTTCATGGTAGCTTTGTTGTGTGTTTTCCTGTTTAACTGTGCTTCCCCCATAATGTGATTGCTAAATGTTCTTAGATTCTTTTATACGATCCTTGTTACTCAGTTGGTGCAAGGTCATAAAGGAATCAAAACTGTTGTTCAAATTCCCCTATATGTATCTCTATTCTTCTATGTGTTGTTCAATGTCATGTTGTATTTGTGCTATTGTTCGTAAATGTTTCCTTGTGTAATCTGCTTGGATTTGGGATATGGTAGCACTAATTCTTTTTGGTCTCCATGTCATGGTCTAAAAAGATTCTCCCTCGTATATCTTATGTGATCTTTCCTCCTTTGTGATCGTAGTTCTACTTTCTTTGGGGAATGATGTCAATTCATTTGCAATAATATCATATATATATATTATCTTATGATCATACTAACCCCATGGTAGGTAGATCCCTTCTGTCTTCTGTATATGTTTCTGTGATATTTCCCTTGATTTGTCTTCATCTAGGGGCATCTCGACGTGGAAACATAATTAGTGGAGTTGTTTATGTTTCTATTAAATCCATTGCTCCTGTTAAAGTGTCAGCAATGACTTTAATGTGGGGGCATATGCTCTGCTCACTTGTTGCACAGAAACACTTTTTGATACGCACATATTTTTCAAAATACTCTATTTTCCCTTTTTGGATTAGTAACTAATCCTTAAAGCATGGATTTATATTTCAGGACCTCTTGATCCCTCCAGTTTCAAACATATACATATATTTTGATCCCTTAAGGTCGGAGGTGTCCTTAAGACTGGATCTCTTTTGTTTTTGGTTATATTCTTATGGAATAAAACATTCCTAAGGGTGAATCCTTGATGGGTTGACTAGTGAGTAGCCACATTCACTAGGTGGTTCAATTCCATCTTTCCAGTTGCGTTGTTTCCTTGTGTGGTTCACAATGGGACATAAGTTCTCATTGGGCGAGGTGATCACACCCTTTCTTTCTCTCTCTAGAGATGTCTCTCTTATTGTGATCTAGGAGTCAATGAAGACTTGAGTCCCTAGGGGCTTAAGGTTTCTCTTTGTCCCTTGGATTATGATAAGATTATCTTTTCATTCTAATCTCCTTTACCAAGAGTTTGCATTGAGTCCATAGTCTTGCTAAAGTGAGGCCTTAATGTATCATCTTAAAATGGAAGCACTTCCATGATGAGAGCATTTAGCCCTCTGAGTAAGTGGTCTGGGGTCATTTTAAGTGCCTTGATCGGATCTTTGCATGTATCTAGCTTTCCCCCCTGTTCTACTTTCCTCTGCACCTGATTTTCACTTCATATCTACATTTCCTAGCATTCTGGGTTAGGATCCTGAGGTTTTTGACCATAAGGTCAAAGTCAACCTTATGGGGTCAAAGTTGACCTTGACCCTGACCTGGTTAGGATCAACCTCAACCCTGACCTAGTCAGTTCCAAGCTCATCCTTGACCCCCTATCCAGATTTCAAATTTCCTTGATTTCCAGGTGTTGGGTTTCGGGGATATTTGTTTTGCCACCTCCAAGTCGACCATTTCAGTTTTCAGAATGGTAAATCCTTAAAGTGCATTTAATCTAGGTATATTTTCTAAAGGTTAGGACCTAATTGGGATTTAATTCTCCAAGGTGGCCCCTCTAGAGGATTGTGCCCTAGTTCACTATAAAAGGAGGCCTTCCTCTCTCATTTTCTGCACCACGTTTTGTGAGAACATCTCATCTTCAAGCAATTTCATGAGTGAGCCCTCAAGTGCAAGCAAGTGAATTCAAGCAAGCCATCAAGCATTCAAGTGTTCAAGTATTCATCCATCAAGGAGATCCATTGTTAGCCATTGAAGGATTCAATCTCTTTGGAGCCCCCTTGAAGATCCATCCTTCTACATTCATCCAAGCCTCCTCATATGCAAAGATCAATTCAAGATTGGTGTTGAAGATCAAATGCCATTGATTTGAGACATCCTACATTCATTCTACATCCATTGAAGCATTCCTACTTGTGGATTTGAGGATTCAAATCCTCTACAAGGACTTCAACATAAGCGAGGTGAATTGTTTCAATTACTTTGTTTATGCACACTACATTTCAATTCAATTTCAAGGTTAATTCCTAAATTGGGGTTTGACCAAGGCAAACCCCCCATACAAACAAAACCCCCATTTTCTTGTAGGTACAGGTGCAAAATTTTGGATCTAAGAGCGGATTTGGATACCCTTTTTGGCAAAATTTCAAGATCTGCGAACAAAGTCAAAATTGACTTTCAAATAAAGAATGTAGCCTTTGACCTTTTGTGAGGGTCAAAAACTACCTACCGTCGGAAAGACAAAAGATTTCTAGGTTTTCTTCGTCTCAACATTTTCAGTCCGAAATAGTTTGCAAAATTGCCTGAAAGTATACACAGACATCAAAAATTGGCATTTTCTAGATTTTCCCTAATTTGAGGTTAGTACTTGTATTTCAGTTATTTCAGATTTCAAGCATAATTCTCCATAGGGAAATATAGGGTTTTTCTCTCTTGTATATTCTCCATAGATTGATTCGATTGTGTATTAACATTTTGGTTGATCAAATTTGATCTCCCCTTTAGGAATTTGAATTTAGGAGTGGATCTCATATTTCCCCCATACATACAATTACACATCTAAATAGAGGTGATTCAATTTTACCTCTATTCAAGTAGATAGATTGCTAGAGCCCAAAATAGTTTGGAAGTGCTCATTACTAACGACCATGGAGTTTAGAATCTCAGCATCTATTGTCTCATCTTCTAAGTCTATAACATCCATCTTTTCCCTAATGCACTGAAGTGCAGCCTCAGTACACAAAGCAACAAGATCTGCTCCAACATATCCATGGGTATCCTTAGCAATCTTTTCAAGATCAACCTGTAACAAGAAAACTACAAATAAATAGACACTCCATCAAGAAACATAAAGATTAATAAATGCTTTCAAAATCCAAGAATTGTTTACCATTAGATATAGAAGTAGAAAAAATAATACCCCAATATATGTACATCATCAGAGAGCTTCATATTCTTTGTATGGATGTAAAGCACTTCCAATCTGCCCACTTCATCCGGAACCCCAATATCAATCTCCCTGTTGAACCTTCCAAACCTTCTAAGTGCTAGATCAATACTATTTGGTTGGTTAGTTGCTCCCATAACAATAACGTGGGCACACGATTTGAGTCCATCCATAAGAATAAGAAGTTGAGAAACAATTTTCCTCTCAACTTCACTGTGGGTTTTTTCCCTCTTGGGAGCTATAGAATCAATTTCATCAATAAATATAATGGATGGGGCATTCTTCTCAGCCTCCTCAAAAGCCTTCCGAAGATTGCTTTCACTTTCTCCAGCCAACTTTGACATGATCTCAGGTCCATTGATACAGAAAAAGAAGGCATTGGTTTCATTTACCACTACCCTAGCAATTAAGGTTTTCCCAAAAGCAGGAGGCCCATAGAGAAGAATACCCTTTGGGGGCTTCACACCAATAGATTTGAAGAGTTCTGGGCATCTAAGAGGAAGCTCTACCAATTCACAGATCACCAGTCAAAGCCTATCTCTCAAATAGTTCAAACAAAATGAAAAAACCCACAGTTTCACGCAGAGCAGAGCAGATGGATTGCTAGAGCCCAAAGTATTCTGGAAAACAGAACGAGCAGGGACCTGCTAGCGACAAGCAGCATAATGAGTGTGGACACCTGAAGATAAATATCTAGACTAATCACCGATCAGGATGCCTTTGGTGATTAGTCTGGATATTTATCTTCAATTTTTTTTAAGCACTCCGCGTTTCATCAAAATTTTGACCAACTTTCATTGAAAGTTTGGTCTAAAATCGACCATTCTGTGTTGAAATGTGGTGTCGCGGGTTTGGCATCCTGGTCAGAGCCGCTAAATATTTTGACCAAATTTGGTCGAAATATGACCATCGCGAGTTTGGCATCCTAGTTGGAGCGACCAAAGTTTTCAACCAATATTAATTTATATTGGTCAAAAGATCAACCAATACATCAACACTTTCCAATGTTATTTTCGGCTTAGGTTGCCTTCGTTTTTGACCAAGTTTGGCATCGATCATTTGACTGTTGTAGCAAAGTGTCAATATTTCAACGCCAATAATAGCGACGAACCAGTTGGTTGACCATTCGATCGCGTTGGGTAGAAACTTTGACCAATATTGTGTCAAAAAATGGTGCAAAATGTACTAGTGTAAGTTGTTTATATGCATGGGGTGGGTATTAGGATAGTTTTCTTGATGCAACAAATAGGAGCTTCTTTGAGTTTTTTTTTTTTTATATAATAAATTTGATGTATATTTTTCCAACTTAGTGGTTGGGATATTAGTTAGTTAATATATTATTCAGGTTTTGAAAGCATTTTTTTCTTCACTTTTTTATTTTGATGATGAATTGCCGAATGAAATCTAAAATGTTGATGCAAAAACACATAACTATTTTCAAAACCAACAATATACGGTATTAATATGTCTAATATTTTGAACATATAAAAAAATACAAAGTTAAATTTAGAGAAACAATAATTAAAATTTTGCGCATTATAGAAATTTCACTTTTCTAACTTGTGAATTCTTCATTATATTAACTCTAGTCAAATTAGGAACAAAACAAAAATAAATATGGGAGAAATGATAATAATAGTCCGTAAATGTAGCTACTTAGATTTACTTTGTAGAACTTGAACACAACATTATATATTGATCACTCATGCATACATAAAACATTACATAAAGGATATGAAAATTTACACACAAATGAACAATGTAATTTACTTTATTATATTTCTGTGTTCATTTAAAGTTTGTAATAGGTAGTGTTTCCATATTATGCATAAAAAGCTAATTATAATTAAATTAAACTCATCCTTCATTTTTGAAACATCCGCACAAAAAGTTGATTATAATTAATTTAAAATCATCAGATTTATTCTTGAAACATCAAATACTCAAAACTTTTGCATGTGATGTCCCTTTTTCTTGATTTTTTTTAATACTCATCTCAAAATACTTGAAACATTAATGAGCAATTGATAATTAAAAATTTAGGCATTTTACTAAGGAAAGTATCTTTCTCTTTTCCTCGTCATTTTACCAAGGCAAGAGAGTTAGAGATAATGAGATATAGATAGGCATGAAGATGGATCTATGGGAAGATATAGATAGAGGGGGAAGAGTGAATTGGAGTTGTTTGGTGTACACAAGTATTAAAAACTTCAATTTAACATAAGACCTAATAGTTAGAGATGCACAATATATCACTAAAATATATATTTTACATGAAAATATAGTTTCTATTCGTATTTATGTTTTCTACAATCACAAAATTTAAATTAATAATATTACACACCTTTACAATAATCTAAGAACAAAAAATGATCAATTTTATACCTTTCCTATAGATTTCCATCTCATTATTAAACTACAAATATGTGTAGACTATTCTTGAACTTACATGCACATTATGACTTGTATACATCCATATAATTATTAAAATATATGTTGTATAAAAGAATTATTATACTATTTTTATATATACAACTACATAGATTTTCATCTCATTATTAAACTACAAATATGTTTCTAAGACTATTCTTGAACTTACATGGACGTTATGACTTGTAGACATCCATGTCATTATCAAAATATATGTTTTCTTGAACTTACATGCATGTTATGACTTGTATACATCCATATAATTATCAAAATATATGTTTTATAAAAGAATTATTATACCATTTTTTATATATACAACTACATAGATTTTTATCTCATTATTAAACTACAAATATGTTTAGACTATTCTTGAACTTACATGCACATTATGACTTGTATACATCCATATAATTATCAAGATATATATATGTTTTCTTGAACTTACATGCACATTATGACTTGTATACATCCATATAATTATCAAAATATATGTTTTATAAAAGAATTATTTACTATTTTTATATATACAACTACACCGATTTTCATCTCATTATTAAACTACAAATATGTGTAGACTATTCTTGAACTTACATGCACGTTATGACTTGTATATATCCATATAATTATCAAAATATATGTTTTATAAAAGAATTATAATGCTATTTTTATATATACAACTAACTTACATACATAATGACTTTTAAATACTTTAAATATATTATACATTCATCATATTCATTGAGCTTACAGAAAATGTTGAGTTGTAAATCTTTCGATAGAAAATGATGTATAACCTTTTTATAGAGAAACTATTAGTTTGCTAACCACTACTACACTCATCTTTTGATAAAAAACTAAAGACATCAACTTCACAACCCATACTTCCCTTATTTAAATCCTCAAAAACAAAATAATCGAAGTCCAGACTGTACATGTGAATCACAAGTTCAAAAGATCACGGAACCGAACGTTGACAATGTGGTGAATTTTATTTTTAAAATGCAGAGTGCCGCCATTATCTGGTTAAGGTTCTATCCATCTTCCTACTTGAAGGGTAAACATCCCATAACATAGATTTTGCACACCCTGCCTACATATTTTGACTATCAACAATACAACTGTGAGTTGTGTTATCAAGTCTATAATAATCCCATTTTGACCAACTTTGTCTATGCATGAAATCAGCCACCTGATTTCAAAAACCAGTTTTCGGTATAACCTAGACATGTGTGAGACATGGGTATTCAAAGGCTATTTATAGCTGTTTCAAGCCTCTTGTCATTCAATTGGATTGAGTGGTTTCAATAGTTTTGCTCTGTATTCAAGATTTTGTGATCGTTTTAACAATGGAAGGACTGATACCTCTGATTTATAGAGCTATTCTTCAGAACAGAGGACAGCAGATGTACAGGACTCTTTCATCTGGCTCGTCCAGAGGATTTTATACCAATTTGCCCTGTGACTCTCCCAAGCTTGATAATGCTCGACAAGGAGGAATTCTGCTGCAAAATGATCAATCTGAACCCAATCAAGCCCTTCGCAGAAGAAATGTCTCTGGTTTTACAAGAGAGGAGAGTGCAGACAGCAATTCAAGTAAATTGGGCCAGAAAAATGCCTCCTATAAGAGCCCTTAGTTTCATGCTCTTTTCACTGTAACGAGATTTTAATGGAAGTTTATGCAGGAGATCGAAGATCGCTGTAATGGGATAAATTTGTATGTGAATATAGGACTTTGTGGGTGTGGTGAAATTTGTTATTTCGTGGTGTTTCCTGTAATGGGAGTTGTAATAGCAAGGTGTTATTGTTATTTACAATGCCATAGTTCACAAACCGTCTGAACTGTACCATTCATTTGTTAAATTTTCATATGAAACATATGTTTATTACTGATTTTTTCCAATTCCCCTGTTTCGAGATTACAAATAAAAAGACTTTTCTACCCAGTGCAGCTTCTTTGCTAATACAAATCAAGTTTTATAGCTTTTGTAGAATGGGTTTTATACTCAGCTTTTATTTGATTTAAATGTGTCGATTTTGGGTTTTAAAGATGGGTGTTTTGATTGAAATGGTTGTATTTATGACAATATGAAAAGGTTGTGTGGAAGCAATGCCAAAATGCGTAATGAAAAGGGGTTTGCGCAAATATTATATTCGGAAATGATCTGGCATATATGTATGCACACGAACCGTTTAACAAAATAGCTCAAAGAATTCTACTATCACGCCGCCATGACTCGCAAGATCTGCATACAATGGATTTGTGAAAAGGCTTTGGAAATGTAAATGGGGTCTGATTACTACGGTAGTTTAGCTCATCTTCATGTCTATCTATCTATCTATAGATAGACATATAGATGGAAATGTAAATAGGGGACTGATTACTACGGAAATGATAGTGAGATATAGATACACATGAAGATAGATATAAGGTTAAGCGTGGATAATATCAATAAACATGTGCATCTTCTCAAAAGGACAAATTCTTATACATTTGCTCATTCTTTTAGTGCTTAAGTAGATTTAACAACTAATTTTACTGTTTTATTATGATGAAGTCCTTCTCCTTTAGAGTAACAAACTAATTAAGATGTTGGCTTTTAACATACTATCTAAGCTTAATGATATAAAGGATATGGTCTTTGAGATATGGAACAAGGAATTAAAGTCTCATTAGATCCCACACCTCATTATTATAGAGAAGGTTAAGGGTTCTCTACATCTCCTTTGCCTCCACTCATTCTTCACCTCTTATCATGCAAAAATACTTTCCTTCACATGACATATATATAGTGTCCTTAAAATTTTCTTTTATGTAGATAAAGCTATACCTTGTTTTGACTCTTAAAAATACCACTTGATTACTCTATCGACTCTAAAAGATTATGAATCCCAACAAGATGACCACACAAATCTCTCAGTTGTGCCCTTACTAAGTAAAATAGAAATAAGTGGAAGCATTGAAATGTCTATTTTAATCCTATGTTTTCAAGGCGATTTATAAAGAAACTTTGTAGTTTCTAAACCATAATAATTTTATTGTTACCATGAAAAAGTATTGCCTCTCCTATGAAACATCAATACATACTACCCTTAATTCTTTTCTTTCTTCCTTTGTGCATGAGAAACTTGTCTTCTACAAAGAAAGTTATGCATATTTTGAAAGAATATTTTACTTCAAGATTATGTAAAATATGAAATTTGTAAACAATTCATTATATTAAGGAAACTCTAATCAAATTAAGTGAAAGATATGAAGGGAAAAGGGGATGAGTATATAGTTTTATTATCATTGTGTCATTCAATTTTTATACTTTTCATTTTTTTAGGAGCTTATATTGTTTGTATTGATGAGTATGACTTCACAAAGCTAACTATGGCACAAATGATAATGATGGTTCATAAAGCAAAAACTTAGATCTAAATTATAGAGCTTGAACACACAACAAATTACATGATCACACATGTTGAAATAAAACATTACATAACTCAGGATATGAAAATTTATGAAAAAATGAACATGTAGTGTAATCTTTCAACAAATTTGTATCTTCATTGATTATTTGTTATCTCTATATATCTTCAACACATGCTCAATCAATTCTAGTATAAAAATAAACTAAAAGGAAAAATATACGGAGAGCTTAAACTAGATCAACCCAAAAACACATGTAAATGAGGTGATATAATATGCATACTTATTAATGGTAATAATCTACACAACCTTACCATCACTATAACTGGTGTATATATATATGTGTGTGTGTGTGTGTGTGTGTACCTACATACCTACCTCTCTCTCTCTCTCTACACACACACACACACATACGCATATATACACACACACACACACACACACACATATAGACATACATATATACACACATATACATATGTATATATATGTATACATATATGTACACACACACATATATATATATATATATACATACATACATATACATATACATATACATATGGGTATGTGCAAGATCATGAAAGGCCAAAAAGTGGCGATGTAAAACAATCCACTTTTCAGTCTTCCAAAAGCGCATGAAAATGTATGTTGACTTTTTAGTAGGCCTGGGTGTCAGTACACCTGAGCAAACTTGACACCAAAGCACAAGCCTTATCGGGTACCCAATTTTTTTGGGTACCCAAAATATGTGGCATAAATCAAAACTCGCGAGCCATTTTCCTCATTTCTCCTCACGTTTTGGGTTTGGAAAATGACTCCAAATATCATATACATGATATTTTCGAGTATCTAATTGCGCCAACAACAAATTTGACTCCGCAGTTGATCCAGTAAGTAAATTCTTGCTATATCTTGATTAATTTCTTTCATTTTCATGTTAAATGTAATTTTTTTGGTTAAAATAGGGTTTTGTATTGATTTTTTTAATAATATATGAAATCAATTTGAAATTTATATTTATTTATTATTTAATCAGACATGGCTAATAACAATGAAGATAATAACCCTCCCCCACCAAATAACGATCCCGAAAACAATCCAGAACCACTTCAAAACCCTCAATCTTTAGAGGATTTGATACAGGGGAACCTGAACACTATACAGGGCTTTAGAAACACGTATCACAATATACCTATGTTAGCTCCTATGCTTGACACCCTAAATACCATTGCTGAAAATATTGACACCCTTACGCAACAACATAATGCTGATCTTCATTGGCGTGATGATATGCACGTCCAATTTGATGACGGGCTTGACCATGATGTGGTTACAACTCTTAATATAACTAAGGAAGATATAGCCTCCCTTTTTGTTAATCCTAAAATTGGTTTAAAATTTGACCCCAAAAAGCATAAATTATCAATAAAATGGTGCACAAATGAAGCAATGCGCACACACTTTTGGGATCGCTAGTGGATGGTTTTTGATAAACCACCCCATAGCAATTTGGAGCTCCCTTTCTATTTCATAAAAAAATTGTATGCTAAGTTTGTGCTTGGTCACAATGTTAATTATTTTAGCATGAGGCCCAACATGGGCATAGGCAGAGGAGCTCCTCAGACTAGGCCATTTGCCCAGTGCAAAAAGGCCACTACTTTCATCACCCCCACTGATGTCGCACCCCCTCCTCCAGTGCAACATCTCGATATCATTGCAAAGGCTACCTCACAGAGTATTAGGGCCATTCATTTGCTGAGTGATCAGTTGATCATGCAAACCAAGTCATTGTTGCCTCCTGGTGTGGATGATGCTGGCGCATCGACATCTCACTAGAGTTCACATGTATGCAAGCCCCATATTTGCATTATATGCAAGAATATGTGCCTCGGACCGCTTACTGATGTTGATACATATCAGTATGTTATTGATGAGGAGGATATAGGAGACACAGCTGCAGAGGCTGCAACACCTCATAGAGCATCTACATCTCATGAGAGTACTCAGGAGTTGTATGCTGAGCCATGGACTCCTATTGATACGGTAAGAGTAACATTATAAATAAATTTTTCACATGACTTATTTAATTTAAAAATAATTTATTTATTTAGATTAGTTTTAATGATTGCATGCACTTATGTATATATATTTTTTCCATTTATGTTCAGTCGATGACAGAGGAGTTGAGACAAGTGGATGACTCCACACTTTCGGCCATTTCATTTGGCCTTGATGCCTATATACGGTATATTATAAATTATGTACCCATTAGTTTTTTTTATATCATTTGGTGTACATGCTTAAATCTCTATTAATTAGAGCAATAAAATTCATACATTTACTAATATATTGTCATCTTATTGTACTCTTGTAGGCTACAGTTGATGTCAGTGGGGGGCACGAGGGGGTTCCTTCTTCATGTGTCGACAAAGGAATGGTAATTAATTGTTTAAGATTAATTATGCATGCATATGTATACGACTTGTGTGTAGTAATAAATTTTTTACTTGCACTTTATTGTATAGGGTGTGGCTCTTGATGATGTCCCAACACGGATTCAGGAGCCTAGGCTGACAGGCATCTCGATTCGGAGTGATAGCCTAATTGTACGTAGACTTTTACATATTGTTATTTGTATTTTGTAACCAGGGTTGTTATGATGAACTACATTTATATATAATTGACAATCTTTTTACTCTCATAGGTTACTCCCAGTGTGAGAGAGGGCCCATGAGAATCTTTCATATCTTTGTTGACCCAACCCACTATTCTAGAGGAGGGATCAGCGGATGTAAGTTTTAATTTTAGTTCAATCAATTTGTAATTTTATTATGCTATCATCCTATTTTGTAGATTTATTACTTTATGTTGCACCACTCTACTAATCTCGTTATTGAAAATATATATTTATAGGTTGGAGTTGGTATTGTTGGCATGGTCCCTTTGCTACCAAAGACTTATGCTAGGACACTTGATCGTGGTAGGCAACCAAGAGGCCAGGTAAAGATATTTGTATTCAGTTATAATTTTAATTAAATTAGTGTTTGAATTATGAATTATATATATGTACAAATCATATAAACTAAGCAATCTAACTTGGGGTTGAACTCATTTTTGAAGCAGGATCAATCAGAGCCAAACACTTCTTCAAAGAGGCTACATTTGGATGATCCCCCTACGACATAGGATGTAGTTTTAGTTTTGTGGTCATTTAGAGATGCCACTTGGCACATTTTGAGATGGCATATATGCCACATTGTACACCTTGAAACATTGATTTTGTAGATATTTTGAAATGGCATGTACCATATTTGTATATGGAGATACTTTTGATACATTTGATACTTTCTATATATAGAACATGTTCATTTTTATGTTATATTTACATCATCTTTTGCATTCATATTTATTATTCATGTTTATGGTAATTTTGGTGAAGTTATATCTTGACTATGATTATCATTATGATTTAAATTATATCTTGTTGAAGTTACATTTTTTTTTCTTTACTCTGGAATACCCTGTTCATGGAGCTTATTATGTTTGAGGTTTAACTTCTATAGATTTCCTATGTTCTTATGTTTCATACCATTATACCTCCCACCCAAAGGGACAGTTAGTCTCTTTAGATTTACAAACCACCTCTGTAAATGTTAACTTCCTCAATTAGAACACAACTGGACGCATGTATAAAAACCATAATTTTGCATTTAAGGCGTGCTCCAGTGATAGCCCACATCTGCCAACTACCCAAAAAATCAATCTTTTTAAGTCTTTGGACAACCCAACTCCATTACCATACACAACACATGTTTTGTGTCCTCAAAGCCACACATGTGCATCTTATAACATCCCAAACTTCTCAACCAGCTATATATCTTTTCCATATACATCCTGACCCCAGCATGCAAAACCATGAACCATATTTCTTGATTACAATTAAACTTCACCTAACATAACATTTTATATCTCCATCTACTACATTACAAAGACAAGTGCTAATATTATACTCTATATACCCACTCTACTACGTCACAGATCCCACGACCCTTCAACTTGTAATCCCACTTGAGCCACTTAGTACTACATTGTTTCAATACTATGTATATACTCACTATGTATATAACTCATCATATTGGGGTTTACTAAATCAACAGAGAAATGTAGCACTTGTGTTGTTAGGTCACTTGGGTCGAGTGTGGTCGCAAGCGTTCCAGTGACTCCATGGATAGAATGAGGTTGTCACTAGCGTTTACCCGGCCAACTGGAGCTGATGGAGTAGATGTTTCAATGCTAGGATGGACGGTTTGAAAGATACACTTCAGAGCTACTTTCAACTGACCCTCACTACAAGTTTTGGCAACGACTGAGATTGCCTTGCCAAATGCAAACAAAGTCGAATCGCCCAAAACTGAGAGAGGTTATTGTAGACCTCAAAAAAAAAATCCCGTAGCCCTTGATGGTTTGTTGATACCTCTCACAAGGTTTGAGAAATGAGCCTCAGAAGATTTCTGCCCAGTCATGCTTAGTGAACCTTGGGGTCACTTGGGTCGACTGTGGTCGTGAGCATTCCAGTGATTCCATGGGTGGAATGGGGTTTTCACTGGTGTTTACCCTACCAACTGGAGCCGATGGAGGAGATGGTTCAATGCCAGGATAAACAATTTGAAAGATACACTTTAGAGCTACTTTCAACTAACCCTCACTGCAAGTTTTGGCATCAACTGAGATCGCCTTTCCAAATGTAAATAAAGTCGAATCACCCAAAACTGAGAGAGGTTATTGTAGACCTCAAAAACATAATCTCCTATCCCCTGACAGTTTGTTGATATCTCTCACGAGGTCTGAGATACGAGCCTCAAAAGATCACTTCCCAATCGTGCTTAGTGCACCTTGGGGTCACTTGGGTCGAGCATGGTTGCGAGTATTCCAGTGACTCTGTGGGTGGAACAGGGTCATCATTGGCGTTTACCTGACCAACTGGAGCCAATGGAGTAGATGATTTGATGCTAGGATGGATGGTTTGAAAGATACACTACTGAGCTACTTTCAACTGACCCTCACTGCAAGTTTTGGCATCAACTGAGATCGCCTTGCCAAATGCAAACAAAGTCGAATCACCCTAAACCAAGAGAGGTTATTGTAGACCTTAGAAACATGATCTCGTAGCCCCTAATGGTTTTTCAATACCTCTCATGAGGTCCAAGATATGAGCCTTGGAAGATCACTTCCCAACCATGCTTAGTGCACCTTGGGGTCACTTGGGTTGAGCATGGTCGTGAGCATTCTAGTGACTCTGTAGGTGGAACGGGGTTGTCACTGGCATTTACTTGACCAACCAAAGTTGATGGACCAAATGGTTTGATGCCAAGATGGACAGTTTGAAAGATACACTGCTGAGCTACTTTCAACTAACCCTCGCTGCAAGTTTTGGCATCAACTGAGATCGCCTTGCCAAATGAAAACGAAGTCAAATCGCCCAAAACTGAGAGAGGTTAATGTAGACCTCAAAAACATGATCTTGTAGCCCCTGACGATTTGTCAATACCTCCCACAAGGTTTGAGATACAAGCCTCAAAAGATCACTACCCAATCGTGCTTAGTGCACCTTGGTGTCACTTGGGTCGAGCGTGGTCGCAAGTGTTCCAGTGACTCCGTGGGTGGAATGGGGTTTTCAATGGTGTTTACCTTGCCAACCGGAGCTGATGGAGTAGACGGTTTGATGCCAGGACAAACGGTTTGAAAGATACACTTCAGAGCTACTTTCAACTAACCCTCACCGCAAGTTTTGGCATCGACAAAGATCGCCTTGTCAAATGCAAATGAAGTTGAATCACCCAAAACTGAGAGAGGTTATTGTAGAATTTAGAAACATGATCTCATAGCCTCTAACAATTTGTCGATACCTCTTTTGAGGTCCAAGATACGAGCCTTGAAAGATCGATGCCCAATCATGCTTAGTGCACCTTGGGGTCACTTGGGTTGAGCGTGGTCGCGAGCATTCCAATGACTCCATGGGTAGAATGGGGTTGTCACTGGCATTTACCTAGCCAACTAGTGTTGATGGAGTAGACGGTTTGATGCCAGGACAGATGGTTTGAAAGATACACTGCTGAGCTACTTTCAACTGACCCTCACTGCAAGTTTTGACATTGCCTGAGATTGCTTGCCAAATGCAAATGAAGTCGAATCACCCAAAACTGAGAGAGGTTATTGTAGACCTCAAAAACATGATCATGTAGCCCCTAATGGTTTGCTAATACCTCTCATGAGGTCCAAGATACAAGCCTTGTAATATGGTTGCCCAATCATGTTTAGTGCACATTGGGGTCACTTGGGTCGAGCGTGGTCACAAGCGTTCCAATGACTCCGTGGGTGGAACAGGGTTTTCACTGGTGTTTACCCAGCTAATTAGAGCTGATGGAGTAGATGGCTCGATGTCAGGATGGACAGTTTGAAAGATACACTCCTGAGCTACTTTCAACTAACCCTCACTGCAAGTTTTGGCATCGATTGAGATCCCCTTGCCAAATGCAAACAAAGTCGAATCACCCAAAATTGAGAGAGGTTATTTTATAACTTGGAAACATGATCTCGTATCCCCTAATGGTTTGTTGATACCTCTCATGAGGTCTAAAATATGAGCCTCAGAAGATCACTGCCCAATCGTGCTTAGTGCACCTTAGGGTCACTTGGGTCGAGCGTGGTGGCGAGCATTCCAGTGACTTCATGGGTGGAAAGGGGTTGTCACTAGAATTTACTCAGCTAATCAAAGCCAATGCAGTAGACGGTTCGATGCCAGGATGGATAGTTTGAAAGATACACTTTAGAGCTACTTTCGACTGACCCTCACTGCAAGTTTTGGCATCGACTGAGATCGCCTTGCCAAATGCAAACAAAGTCAAATCGCCCAAAACCAAGAGAGGTTATTTTAGACCTTAGAAACAAAATCTTGTAGCCCTTGATGGTTTGTCAATACCTCTCATGAGGTCCGAGATACAAGCCTCGAAAGATCGCTGCCCAATTGTGCTTAGTGCACCTTGGGGTCACTTGGGTCGAGCGTGGTTGCAAGTGTTCCAGTGACTCCATGGGCAGAACAGGGTTATCACTGGCATTTACCTAGCCAACTGGAGCTGATGGAGTAGACGGTTCAATGCTAGGATGGACGGTTTGAAAGATACACTGCTGAGCTACTTTCAACTGACCCTCAGTGCAAGTTTTGGCATCGACTGAGATCGCCTTGCCAAATGCAAAGGAAGTCGAATTGCCCAAATTTGAGAGAGGTTATTGTAGACCTCAAAAACAAAATCCCACATCCCATGATGGTTTTTTGATACCTCTCATGAGGTTCAAGATACGAGCCTCAGAAGATCGCTGCCCAATCGTGCTTAGTGCACCTTGGGGTCACTTGGGTTGAGCGTGGTTGCGAGCGTTCTAGTGACTCCGCGGGTGGAATAGGGTTTTCAATAGCATTTAAAATGTCATGAAAGTGAATCACCAACTTATAGTCCACACCATTTTTAGTAATGAAAAATTTAACCCTTTTACTCTCCCGTGCAAACTCAGAAAGCATGTCACTTGCAGACCATAAAACACACAATGCATTATTGTACACTAGGCAGCCTACAAGTAGTTGTATTTTACAAATTGAGTAAGTAGTCCTTGGGAACATGTCCTTGTCTGTAGTGGAAACAATTAGGTTTTCATTCTGTAACAAGAGAAGACCCAAATGGGAAAGCATGCACACTTCTTTTCTTGACCCAGTTCCGTTGCAATGACTGTCAGTGGTATGTTTGAAATTTGAACTGTTAAACTAATCATGATTAAGCTAGTTAGCACTCTACTAAAATTTAATTATTTTTAATATTCTACCACCCCTCCCAAAACCCAATAACAAAGACTGAATATTAGGATATTTGTTTTTCTTTACTCTAGAATACCATGTTCTTGATTGTTTGAAATGAACTTTCAAAGTATCAAAGATTGTTTGAAATGATAAAAACTAATATCCATAAAGAATTAGAAACAACAATCAAACATGTAATAATTCAAACCATGCAAATGACATAAATAAATGACATGTAAGATCCCTTGTTGGCACTATTGGCCACCCATACATGATTTTCGTCATAAGTTCTTATCAAGACTTCTAGGACTTTTAACTTTTAAATCAAATTGATTGTTACAAATTTCCATTATAGGCTTCAAAAGATCTCAATTAACCATTAAGGATCCTTTTGTCCTTCTATCTCTGATTGGATTTTTGGTGATCATAGGTGTCTTCATAGGTGCTCCTATACAAGTTACAATCCACATACAAAACCAAGTTTATTGACTCAAAATACAATCTAAGAAAGGTGAAATTAGTGTATTGAAATTAAGCTTAACAAACTTAGAAAATAATGCACTAAGTTAACTTATTACCTAGTCAAGTGTTCTTGAAGGGTCATCTCTTTGCTTCAAGGTCTCCAATAGTGCTTCATGATCAATAGTACTAATAGTCCAAAGTTCTTTTGTCTTTGGTCTTCCTTTATGCTTTGACAACTTGACATTTGTTTCTATAACAAGGTGTGAATACATGATAATAGTTTTGTGCTTCTCATAGTCTTCAAATGCAGGAATTCCATTCTTTCTAATCATGCATGTTCGCAGCCATGTTCCCACAACAACAACTGAATCAGTAGGATATGTGAACCCATCACCATCTATCATCCGTTGTACAAGCTTTTTTTTACCTCGTACACAATGTGCTAACCAATAATCTGACCTCTCATCATTCCCTTGCGGTGCAGCCAAGGCAAAAACATCTCCTGGTTGTAGAAGATCTGAAAGATTGTCATACTCAACTTAAGTATCCATGTCATCATTTTTTATAGAGTGTCAAAGATAAAGGAGTTAGATATTGTGGAACCCATGTATCCACCCACTCACTTGACTCACAATGATCCCAATCATACTAAAAACACATGGGGTAGAAAAAAGCCAACTCTCATGTCCAAATGGTCCATGTGCTACTATTGGAGCTTCAGAATGAATGCATTTTTGAAGAGTCTTTCATTGTTTGACAATCCAATTTATCTCCTATAGTTCCCTCCTCAACCAACCAAAAGAATCTACACATTGTAGAATCAAGAGTCCCCCATGTGACAATGCTAAAGTACACCAATCAACAATAGAATGAGCATCAAGAAGTACAACACCTGAAATCCTCAATTGCTCCTTAACTAGAGCTCTCTTCACACATGCACCTACTCCATCATGCTCCCTTTTCCCATGCCCTGACTAAAAAAACTCCAAATATGAGGTACACCTCTCTCCACATGCATTCTACACAACCAATAAAACATTCTGGCATTCTTAAATTAACCAGTGCAATTATCCAACCAAATGAGATGCCTATCCATAGCAATACCATTTTCCTGCAAGAAGTCAAAATAGTTTTGGAAACAATGTTGAACAAACTCATGAGAGTGAGACCTATCATTGCTCATATAAAAATGGTACTCTCTGATTATCTTTCTCTCATCTTTTGTACTATCAGGGGAATTTCTACATGTGATGTGTACAAAAATAGCAACCTGAATGGAATTGTAATATTGAGCTTGAGTCTCATTTTGGGGCTGCAATGTATAGTTCTCTGCAAAGTCTACAATGGATATAATAGTTCCAATGGGGAAAGTGTCCTTACACATCCTAAATTGTTGATCCAACCATTGAGACCTATGACTATGCCTTGCATACTTGTAAAAAATATTTGTCTTGAAATTTGAGATAAAATCAACAACATTGTATTCTTTTGCAACAAACTCACATCTAGAGCCTTCACCTCCACTCTTCAATGTATATTTCACTATTTCATTTACCTTTTTTTGGACAAGTGTCTTTCCAAAAATGTGTTCCAAACCCTCATGAAAACATGTCCTAAACTCTGACAAGCCACCACATTCTGAGCACTTGCCATTTAAGTAATTTTTTTTATAAAATAAACAACCATCATCTCTATGACATAAAAATTGATCTAGCAAGTCTCTTAATGATTTGGGAAGACCACTTGCACCACAATCCTCTAGCATTTAATTAGTATGCAAAGTAGAACAAATGGACCATAATAATTCATGATGCATTGAAAACTCAACATGATATTTGCAACAACATGTATTCCGAATCTTAAGGGTACACAATAAAATGGATTCATGGATTCAAAAGACCTTTGTGATATTTTCAATGTTGGATGTGTCTCACAAAGTTTTTTATACAACATTGTTTAACTTACCTCCACATAATTTTTAGGATGTGGAGTGCGGTCTCGATTGCCAACTCTCAACTTCAATACATCCTTCACATTTGGTGACACTCTTGAGTTAGCATCCCAAAATTGTTGAATTTCATCCTTGACAACATCTGTTAGCTTCTTATCGAAACGTGGAAGTCTCCCACCATAAGCTCATGTATCAATTTGAAGCGGATCATCAAGTCTTTCTCTTCTTGCAAGTGCTCTACCCAAAGTTTTACAGTCTATATTGAAGTCAACACAAGTTTGTCTCATCAAACGAGCCTTTCTCAATGGATGACTTACTAAGGAGGTTGTAATAACCCTCTGAGCAACTTTCTTGTCTTTTTCTCTGCTAGTATTCCCAATGCTATTGAGAGCATTGAAAAGATTCTTCACAACAATGGCATTTCTCTCCATTTTCTTGTTCACACGAATCTTCAATTTCACAAGCACAGGTCTCATCTTTTGCATCTTTAACAACTGCACAAAAATTTGACATTGCTCAACCAATGTCTTCTTTCCAAAAAATTGATCATAAAGTCTTGAAGCCCACAACCTAACGGTTCTATGTGACCTCTTTCCTTCCCAATTATTCATAATGTTCTCCTCAATTTCAATTAACCATTTAGGTGTTCTTGAAAGCCCCGAATTTGAAGATTGATTATCTTTATTGCAAGGGACTTCATTTCGCATATAATTTGGAGATGTGTAACGTTCATGTGGTTCTTGTTCAACATTTTCATTCCCTGAGTCTACATTTTCAATCTCCATCTGTATATTTTCATCTTCATTCCATTCATTGTCATTCCCCAAATCTACATTTTCATTCACCAAGTCTACATTTTCATTCTCCATCTCTACATTTTCATCTTCACTCCATACATTGTTATTCACAAAATTAATTTCCATATTATTTTCAAATTCAACATCCTCTTCACTTGCAACTACATTTATGGGGTTGCCTTGATTAATGTTTAACATACCTTCTTTCCCTATCTTTTTTCCTATATGCTTGAATTTCTTCATCTGTCACCTTCCTCTTGTGTTTAGCCTTTCGATGACTGTTGCTTCCCATGGTGAGACCACAAGTTGACAAAAAACAAAAAATGGGCCCCAAATCACATTTTTTTTCCTGCAACCCGTGAAAAAATTTTGAAATCCCATGCTTCTCTGGTATGTGGGGACAGGGAATATTTTGGTCAAAGTTATACCAGCCAATAATCGGGTACCCGATATTTCCAGGTACATGAAAAAATGGCGAGAGTAAATGAAAAAATTGAACTTTTATAAATAAAAAGAGGTGTGTGTGTGTGTGTGTGTGTCTATATATATATATATATATATATAATGTATATTATATATACTAATGTATATAATATATATATATATATATATATATATATATATATATATATATATATATATATATATATATATATATATATATATATATATATATATATATATATATATATATATATATATATATATATATATATATATATATATATATAATGTATTCAAAAAAATACTTGCACAGTTGATTTGATGACAGACAGTTTCAGCCTAAGTCCTCTTGAAAGTATCTAGCACAGGATTTTTCTATAGACTCCTTGTAATGTCGACGGTCTGACTATACTGAATAAGTAGATGTCAATGGAATTTCCCTTGATTGAATATAATCAATTCATTTTTTAACTCTTGAAAAGAAATTTCACACAGATGTACAACCACCGTACGCTCATCATCTGTTCTAGAAACTAACAGTGGCATAAAAATTGATGTAAGAACATTTAAGGTACATTGTCTAGGTACTTCCTAGGGGTCCTAGTATGCCTTATTAGGCGTTAGGACCCCTAGGAAGTCCCCATGACCCCTATGGACACATTGGAATGCTCAAGTGTGTCTTAAGGGGTCGTAGGACCCCTTAAGACACACTTGAGCATTCCAATGTGTCCATAGGGGTCATGGGGACTTCCTAGGGGTCCTAACGCATGATAAGGCATACTAGGACCCCTAGGAACTCCCCATGACCCCTTTTGACACATTTAAACTCTCAAGTGTGTCCAAAGAGGTCGTAGGACCCCTTAGGACACACTTGAGGGTTCCAATGTGTCCATAGGGGTTATGAGGTCTTCCTAGGATTCCTAATGCCTATGACCCCTTAGAACACACTTGAGCATTCAAATGTGTCAAAAGGGGTCATGGGGACTTCCTAGGGGTCCTAGTATGCCTTATCACATGTTAGGACCCCTAGGAAGTCATCATGACCCCTATCAACACATTGGAACCCTCAAGTGTGTCCTAAGGGGTCCTACGACCCCTTCAGACACACTTGAGCATTCAAATGTGTCAAAACAAGTGATGGGGACTTCCTACGGGTCCTGGTACACCTTATCATGTGTTAAGACCCCTAGGAAGTCCTCATGACCCCTATGGACACATTGGAATACTCAAGTGTGTCTTAAGGGCTCCTACGACCCCTTCAGACACACTTGAGCATTCAAATGTGTCAAAAGGGGTCAAGGGAACTTCCTAGGGGTCCTAGTACACCGTAACACATGTTAGGACCCCTAGGAAGTCCTTATGACCCCTTTTGAAACATTTCAATGCTCAAGTGTGTCTGAAGGGGTCATAGGACCCCTTAGGACACACTTGAGGGTTCTAATGTGTCCATAGGCATCATGGGGACTTCCTAGGGGTCCTAACATGTGATAAGGCATACTAGGATCCATAGGAAGTCCCCATGACCCCTTTTGATACATTTGAACACTCAAGTATGTCTGAAGGGGTCGTAGGACCCCTTAGGACACACTTGAGGATTCCAATGTGTCCATAGGGGTCATGGGGACTTCCTAGGGGTCCTAATGCATGATAAGGCATACTAGGTGTGTATAGTCGAATGTGGACCTCTAATCCAACTACACACGCAACATGGTCATTACTCACATGATCAAATTACAAGAGAGAGTATGAATTATTCAATCTAAAATTCATAGTGAAGCTACCTGCTGCCTCCTATGTAGATGGGGTGTTTAATAACTCTCAGATTAGAGAGCCAACAACCATAAGACCGGTACTACAATGGAGTATTTTCAAAAGCTATAATGAAGATAAGAAAACTGAAATTAAACTAAAATGAGTGCAATTTAATCTAAAAATGCTTTGAAGGAAATATGAAGTGCAGATTAATCTAAATAACTTGAAAGAAAGATGATATTAAGCTAATAACAGTAAGCAAATTAATCTAAGAGCAATAAGAAAATTAATCTATAATGAGAATGCAATATTAAACTAAAATGAGAAAATTACACTAATATGCAATGAAAGCTTGGAAAATGTAAATAATTGAGACTAAAATTCACTATAGTTTAATTACTCTCAAAATTGCTCTCTTTGAATGAAGAAAAGAGGTTCATTAAATAGACAAGCCCGAGGAGAGAATGAAGAGGTTCTTGATTTGAAACTCCCGACTCTTCATTCCCAATTGAGACAAAAAAGCATGAATTACTTAATTAAAAGAATGGAAATTGCCACATAGGGTGACCTTTTGAATATTGTGAATTATTAATTCAAATAAAGGTGTCCATTCAAATAACAAGTAATATTAATTCCTTTTTATGTATATTAGCCAAATGGGGTGGGTTTAATTTAATTTAAAGCACTTAGGACTTTAGAATTAAATTAATTTATCATAGGGGTAATTTAGCTAATAAAAGTCGAAGACTTTAGGAATTAATCTTAATATTTGATTAATGCAATTTAGGGTTTTTGCAATTGACATCAAGTCGAATAAATTCAAGTAGGAGAGAGAAAATTGCCTAGTAAACTAGGACTTTAATGATGTAAAATTGACGAAAATGCACCAAAATTGATTGAATTATTAGGTGCCAATTTTGGGGTATTACATTTTCCCCTCTTTGAATTGATGTGCATGCAGTGTGTTGATTCAAAGAATAGTATGAAGTGATAGAAGATAAGAATTTCAGAAGTCTAGGTTAGGTTGCCAACACACCAAACAGATCAATGCATGATTTTCCAAAGTCTAAGTTAGATTGCGAAGGCAACAATCTTGGGAGAACTGGAATCAGGGTTAGAGTGGCCCAATACCAATTGAGATTCAGATGCAGACTTAGGACTGTCTCCAGAATCAGGGTTAGATTGCCCCAATATGAAGCTTAGCCCTCCAAGACCTAGGTTAGATTGCCCAGATAATGGTCCAAAAGAGATTTCGAGAGCCATCTCCAGAATGAAGCTTGACTCCCAGGAATTAGGCTTAGATTACCCTAATACCTAAAAGATTTTGAGAACCATCTCTAGAATGAAGCTTGATAGCAAGATGTGAGGTGCGAAGATGCCCCTAGCAATGAGAATTGATGATTCAGATCAGACTGATTCAAGAATTGATTCGACAAGATTCAAATGATGCAATCATCCTGCCCCCTTAGGAGTGAAATCGAAAGATGACACATCAGAAGGATGATTAACAACAAGAGGTTGCAGAGCAGAAGCAATTAGACTAGATTTGAGAAGCTACAGAAGAAAATCAGAGCAATGCAGAGGTCCTATTGGCCAAGTTTGACCATGGTTGACTAGAGTTGACTAGAGGAAAAGAGCAAAGATCTTGAGCACATGATGCAAAGATGAGATTTTGGCATGATGCCAGAAGGCTGACTGCACAAGCGTCCGATCCCAAAGGGTTCCAGAATTTAAAATGTGATTTCAAGCCATCTAGAGATATCAGATTTCAATTTCGATCTTGAAAACTTTCCTAAAAACTTATGCAATTATGATGAAATCAGGACAAAAGATGAGAACTGTCGATGAATAGATCGAGAAGAAGACAATCAAGAGAGCATCAAAATGCAGTCTCAATGCAAGCCTAGAATGAAGATGCAAGCCTAAGCTAGATTCAAGCCTAAAATGAAAATGCAAGCCTAAGCTAAACACAAACCCTAGGACTTGGTTGTTGGACTCATCGTATTATCATCATAGAGTTTTTAGGTATGGGACGATCATCAGATGTCATACAATCCTCACTAACATTGCAATCATGAGAATATGAGCATGACATAAGTCTTAGATTTGTCAGAATGAGGGGTAAGCATTAAGGCACAAGAAGCCAAAATGACCTGAACACCTATTCCTTTTGATTTAGCAAGTTAACATAAGCATTACAGCATAGCTGCTAGAATGACCTGAATGTTGCTTGTGAACAAACACACCAGACATGTGAGAGTTCCTTCTTTTACCAAAGATTGCTCGCAGTGACCCTTACGTTCACTTAGCAGGACAAGTGTTAGCGATTTTACTTGTAGTAGAAAGAAGTTACTTGTAGCAGGACGAGCGTTAGTGATTTTACTTGTCATTCAGACAAGGAGAAGAACCAACCTCACCAAAGCATCCATATAAAAGGAGTCGAGGTATGCATGGCCATCCAATACAAGATGAAGGCTCTTACAGATAGACACCCCTCTTAGATAGATTCTTTGGATCATTGGAACTAAACCAACAAGTAGAAAGTATAGAAAAGATCATGCCCCCAGTCTTCACATTTCTTAGTCAAGATAGATGTCTTAGATTCAGTCGAGGGGAAATGACAAAACAAATAAAAAAACAAGCAAAGAAAAAGCTCAACATGCTTCAAAGGAACGCAAAGTCATTTTCAGTTTCAGTTTACATTTGTGTTCAAGCAGATTGAAGTCAAATCAGAAGCGTACAATGTTTGAAGTCTTGATGAGATAGCGATAGAAGGCAGACGTAGTGAGAACCACTGGTGACCATCGTGAGAGATGAAGTCTGAAGAAGATATCAGAGCACGAACCAAGTATCAGCAGGAGAATGCAGTGAGAGCCACTGGTGACCGATACAAGGAAGATTCTCAAAAGAGAGAATAAAGCATGAGTGAAACATCAGCAGGAAGATGCAGTGAGGACCACTAGTGACCGATGCAAGGAAGATTCTCAAAAGAGAGAATAAAGCATGAGCAAAACATCAGCAGGCAGATGTAGTGAGGACCACGGGTGACAGATGTAAGGAAGAGATCTCGTAAGAGAGGGGTCAAACGAGAGCTAGGTATCAGTAGGCAGGCACAGTGGGAACCACTAGCGACTGATACGCAAGAGATCCTCAAGGAGAGAAACCTCAAAAGTATCTAGGCATCAGCAGGCAGACGTAGCGAGAACCACTGGTGACTGATGCATGAACAAGACTTTTGAAAGTGATAGGACAATGCCCCTTAGGCTAGGAAGGTGCCCCCAAGTGTGAACCAGTTCCAATCCATGAAGAGTCGAGGAAAATCTTGAAGGCAATTGAAGGAAAGTGCATGAGCTAGCAAACTAAAATAGGAAATGAACAAAAAGCAGGAAACAAACTAAAGCAAGAAAGCGGGAAAAGAAAACTAATGCAGGAACGCAAAGAGACTAAAGTGGGAAACTAAGAGCCAAGCGAGGCTGAGATGAGATGTAGCTTCAGGAAACAAGAGGTGCCTGTTTACCAAGTTTTCACCATCTTGGCAGAGATTCTATTTTTGCTACCATGATGCCTGTTTACCTGGTTTTAATCAATGGCACACTTTCTTCTTTTTCAATTTTTTTGTAGTTTTCTCTTTTTTTTTTATTTTTTTGTATTTTGAATATTTCATTTTTTTTGTATTTTTGATCTTTTGATTTTTTTTGTATTTTTGTATTTTTTTATTATTAGCAAGGCGCCTATTTACTAGGTTTTCACCAAGACAATAGATGCATCAAAGAACTTGTTTACTAGGTTTTCACTAAGATGATCATTTTTTTCAAGATATTTTGCAATTTTTAGGATTTTTTTGCAATATATCAATTTTTGGGATTTTTTTAGGACCAATAAGTATGTACATGAGCATACGAGCAATGTCTCAGCTGTAGAATTTCTTCAAGTGAAGAGCGTTGATAGGCTCTTTGAGTTGTTCTCCTTCAATGGTGGAGAGTCGATAAGCGCCAGACCCAAATGCTGTAGTAATGACATATAGACCAAGCTAGTTTGGTTCAAATTTGCCTTTTTGAACTCGCTGTTCCTGATTCTTGGGGTTCTCTCTCAGGACGAGATCACCCACTTGGAATTCTCTTTTTTTTACTTTCTTATTGTAAGCTTTAGACATCCTCTTTTTGTATCCTCTTAGATGATTGAATGCCACCTTCTGACGTTCATCAAGTAACTCAAGCTCTTGAAGTCAAGATATTCTATTTTCTTCATCAGTGATGAGGCCCTTCAGAGAGAATTGCAATGTCAGAATCTTGACCTTAATAGGCAATACTGCTTCTGCTCCATAAACCATTGCAAAGGGAGTAGCCTTTGTTGGTGTTCGAATACTTGTTCCTTAGGCCCACAAAGCTAGATTAATCTGGAGATGCCAATCTCTACTAGATTTATGAGCTGTTCGGTGCAAGATTTTTAGAATTATCTTATTAGAAGCTTCTTCTTGTCCATTACCCTGAGGATAATAAATAGATGACCAATGCTGGATAATTTTGAATTTGGTGCATAAGTCTATCAGGTCCTTATTTTTAAATTGTCCCCCATTGTTAGTGATAATAGATGAGGGTATACCATATCTACAAATGATATAGTTCAGTATGAACATAGCAATAGTCTTGCCATCAGCTACAGCTAGAGGCACTGCCTCAACCCAGTTGGTAAAGTAATCAGTAGTTTTGATGATGAACTTATGTCCTCTTGAAGAAGAAGGATGTATCTGACCAACCAAGTCAAAGGCCCATTGCTGAAATGGCCAAAAATTGATGAGAGGACTAAGCTCATTAGTGGGAGCATGAATTAGATTTCCATGAAATTGGCATTGCTTGCAAGTCTTAGCATATTGAACAACTTCTTTTTCCATGTCCGGCCAGTAATAACCAGCTCTAATATGTTTCCAGGCTAACATCAGACCACTAGAATGAGACCCATAGATACCTTCATGTACCTCAGCTAGCGCATGTTCAAGCTCATCAGGTTCTAAACACCTAAGGAGGGTACCGTCTAAACCCCATCTATACAAGTCATTTTCTATGAGAACATACCGTGAAGCAGTACAAATTAGGTGACACTTTTCATTTCGGGTATAGGTGTCTGGAATGATTTGGTCACAAAGGTCAGAAAAGATATGGTGGTAGCGAGATGAGTCATGTCCAATGACTGAACAGATCATCAGGGATTCGGGAATATCATAGGCAGGGTAGTGTAATGCCTCCACTAGGAATTCATGTCTGAAGTCATTCTCTGGTATTTGTAACGTTAAAGGAAGAGTGGCCATAGCATCAGCTACTTTATTGTTTGCCCTTGAAATCTACTGGAAAGAAATATGTGCAAAGTACTATTTGAGATCATCCACCATCCTTTTGTAAGGTATTAGTTTGTCATCTTTAGTTTGGTAGACATCGTTGACTTGATTGATGATTAACTAAGAATCCCCAAAGACCTTGAGCTCATCCACATGCCATTCAAGGGCTATCTTCATTCCATTAATGAGAGCTTCATATTTAGCTATGTTGTTTATGCAGGGAAACAAAATTTTATATGCTTTTGGCAATGAGTATCTTTGAGGTGTAACAAACAGAATGCCTACACCGGATCCTTGTTGAGTGAATGATCCATCAAAGAACATGCTCCAAGATTGATGCATGAGAAGCATGATGGATTCATTCAAAAATTCAATACTCAAAGGCTGGTGATCTTTCAAAGGAGCTTATGCCAGTTGATCATCAATTGCTTTTCCCTTAATAGCTTTTTTTTCCACATACTCAATGTCAAATTCACTAAGTATCATCACCCACTTTGCTAATCTACCCATGAGAGCAGCCTTGCTCAGTAGGTACTTCAGTGGATGAATTTTTGCAATAAGCCTTGTAGTATGAGATAGAATATAATGTTGTAACTTTTGAGAAGAAAATACCACTACTAAACAAGCCTTCTCAATGACAAAATAATTCATTTCATAGGAAACAAATGTTCTGCTGATATAGTATATGACTCTTTCTTTATTGTTCTAATCTTCTTGAGCTAGGAGAGCACCCAAAGATGTGTTTGTTGTTGAGATGTAAAGTATAAGCGGCTTCCCATGAATAGGAGGCATCAAAATTGGTGGATTAGCAAGATACTATTTTATTTGAGTAAGTCCCTTATCACATTCCTCATTCCATTCATAGGTCACATTCTTATGCAAAGTTTTAGTGAACGGTTGTGACTTGTCGGCCAACTATGAAATGAAGCACCAGATATATTGTAGCCTTCCTTGTAATCCTCTCATTTGACTAAGATTCTTGGGTGGAGGCATGTCCATAATAGCTTGCACCTTTTCAGGATCAATTTCTATGCCTTTAGCTAAAATGATATAACCCAAGAGTTTCCTAGAAGTAACACCGAAAGCACATTTCTTTGGATTAAGTCTGAGACTAAATTGTTCCATGCGGTCAAGGATGGGACCCAAATCTATGAGATGAGTTCTTCAATGTGTGCTTTTGGATAAAGTATCATCCACATAATCCTCCATCATTTTATGCATCATATCATGGAAAATAGTGGTAACAACTCTCTGATATGTTGCTCCAGCATTCTTAAGCCCAAAAGGCATGACATTCCAGCAAAAGGTTCCCTAGGCACATGTAAAAGCAATCTTTTCTTGATCTTCTGGTGCAATTTTGATTTGATTATAGCCAGAAAATCCATCCATCAAGGAATACATCTCATAACCTATTGTCATGTCTACTATCATATCAATATTAGGCAGTGGGAAGTCATCTTTTGGACATGCCTTATTTAGATCTCTAAATTTGTGCACACACAAATGGATTTATCATGTTTAGTGATTGGAACAATTTTTGAAATCCATTATGCATAATCAATAGTTCTTATGAAACCAGCCTTAAGGAGCTTTTCCAGCTCTTCTTTAACCAAAAGTGCTACGTGTGGATGCATCTTTTGCAGCTTCTATTTAACAGGTTTGATACCTGGTGCAATGGAAAAATGATGCATGATTAGATTGGGGTCTAATCCAAGCATGTCAGAGTAGGTCCATGAAAAGTTTATTTTCTTGCTCTGAAAGAACCTCATGAACTCTTCTTTTTCTTTAGCAGACAATGATTGTGCTAAATGAATAATTTGTGGAGTAGCCTCTGTACCCAAATTTACCGGCTATGTTGGCTCAATCAATACTGATGACCACTCTTGAAAATGGCTTAGAAGCATATAAAGTATCTCATCCTTGGGTGCCTCAGAGAGGTTTTCACCCTTGAATACATCTTTTATTTTTCCTATTTTTGGCTCTAATACTGCCACAAAGTGGTTTTCACCATCAGAGAATCTATTTTTTCTTCTTTTAATTTTTTGACTAAGATACTTGATATCTGCCACTGTCATGTTGACATTGCTTTCACTGGTGGAGGACATCATAGGTTCAATAGCATGAAGGTAATAGGCTAGATCATAATAATTCTGGAACGTTAGGACTTCATTGGATGTTAAAGGGGAGTTCCAGTTTATCAAATCAAGACGACAGAGTGAAAGGGAAGTAATGACTGGTTCAACTGCGTTCATGGTATAACCCTCAAAAGCAGTAGCGAGCAAGTCAAGACCTAGAGAGATCTCATCCAAAGGGGTGTTTGAATCCCTAAAAGAGCTTGCATCAAAAGTAGAGGACATGTTAACACTAGTGGTGTCTAATTCGTGCTGCCTAGCGCTAGACCCTTCACCTACTTCGAGGAGCCTTTCATACACGCGAATAGTATCTATGTCTACATCATAAGTAGCATTAGACAAAGAGTCAAACTCATATTCATGTGAGTCATTACTTGATGTGGGAATTTCATTAGTACTAGCAGCACCATCAGACCCGTTATTATCCCTTGTGGCATTAATAGCTTACTGAAGTTGTTCTTGTTCAAGATACTTTTGAAAATATGGTGGCCTATATTGTTCACCTATAAAATTGGGATCATTATTCAATGTTTCTTTCCATTCCTCATATGTGAATTGATATACTGAAGAAGTTTTATTAGAATCATTATCATTATCAATATCTGTCTCTACCATATGGACAGGTATGATAGACTCATCAGGTTCTGCAAAGAGTGTAGCAAGTTCTGAAGGAATAGGATATGGGAATGTATCTTCATTAGAGCTGACCTTTGGATTCACTTCTGGAGTGGCATCTTCAATTTCTTGTTCAGGTTCAGATTCAGGCTTAGGAGCTGACACAAATTTCTTGGTCCCCAAATGAAAGGGAGTCTTTTTAAAGCCCAAGCCACTAGTATCTTTTGTGCAGTGACCTGTAGCTTCAATGGGCTTTAGAAAACCATTATCATTCTTTCCTATGGGATCACTCCCCTTATAGCTGAAGTGCTTCATGATCTTGAAGGCTTCACTGTATGGTTCTTGCTCTAAATCTGGAGGTGAAGTAGTTGTTTTAGTTGTTTCTTTTCCCTTATAAATCCAAGCTCTGAGAGTTCTCTCTTCATCCTCATCTTCTAAAGGCATAGAGGCCCTTACAAAGGCACCATCATAAACTATTTGAGGAGGACCATTAGAAAGTTTTTTGTCCTCAGAAGGTCTCCCATAAGAGTGTGGAGACAGAGGTAGAGCAGCCAGTGATAGCACAAGTTTCATTGGGTATTCTCCCATGCCTGTATCCTTAAGCCTCAAAGTTTGTTCCATTTCTTTTAGCTTAGCATCATAAAACTCAGTGGATTCTCTATTAGCTAGAACAAAGCTATCCACAGATTGTGAAAGAGTGTTGCAAGAGAAATTGGTATTAGTAGGTATAGTGACTTTTGCCCCATGAAATGGAAACTTAATGCATTGATGGTACGTGGATGGAACAGCCTACATCTCATGAATCCAAGGTCTACCCAACAAGATATTGTAGGCAAGAGGAATATCAAGCACTTGGAAAGTAACATCTCTTTCAATAGGACCTACACAGATAGGTAGCACAACTAAGCCTTGGGACTTGCATTCCTTGTCATCATAAGATTTGATGGTAATCTTTTTGTGGGGGTCTATACAATTCTCATCATATCCTAGTTGAGTGAGTAGTTTAGCGGAATAGATATTAAGACCAACACCATTGTCTATGAGTACTCAACGGATGCGCTTTGGGCCTATCATGACCTCTATATGCAAGGGAGCATTATGTGGGTGGCTCAAAGAGTGATCATCTTCCTTAGAGAAGGATAGATAGTGAGGCGAGGTCAAATGACCCACCATAGATTGGAACTGGTTGAGATCGAGATCCTTGGGAACATTTGCCTCGGCAAGGGCCTTATCCAAAATCTTCCTGTGAGCAGGCGAGATCTTCAACAACTCAAAAATGGTAATCTAAGCATTGGTTCACTAGAGTTTATCTAGGATGCTATAACTAGCCGAGCTAGCTGTAGGAACAGATTTTGTGTTTTTGTTGGCAGGGCCAACAAAAATCTTATCCATGATTTGCTTCGAAGCAGATGTGGAAGTATCAGGTCTCTTATCCATAGTTTGTTTTAGAGTGGATGTAGAAGTATTGAGAACTTTCAAAACAACTCTTCCTCATGATCAAGTGACAACATTAGCACAGTCTTGAGATTGTTCAGATTCAGATGAACGAGACACAGAACTACGCAAGATAAAAGGAGTCTTAGATTTGGGAGCATCATTGCTCCCTTTAGAAGTGATCACATTGCAATACTCTATCTTGATAGGTTCGATCATACCAATAACATTCTCATTATTAGTGTACGTGTAATTGACTTTAGCATTGGTATTCTTGGCGTTTGAAGACTCACCCTTCTCATGAGGAGGGAAGGGATCCTTAAAAGCTTGATGATTTGAATTCTTATTATGGTTCTCCATAAGGATGTCACCATTGTCAATGAGATCTTGAACTTTATGCTTTAGTTGGAGACAAGTAGAAGTCTTATGACCAATGTTTTGGTGAGAGTCACAGTAAGCATTATCATTCCATCGATGAGGTCGTGGTTGTGGGTCATAAGTATGCTTTTCCAAAGGAGTAAGAACCTGATTCTCTATAAGAGTTTTATAGACCACATCAAGAGGCTCTCCCAAAGAGGTGAATTCACGCTTGGGTTGAGAGGCACAAGATTTTTTCCTAGCAAATCTTGAAGTTTGCTAATTATTTATTGTGGTCTTTTCAACAGCCTTAGTCACTTTTATACTGGAAGTAAGATTAAAAATAGGCTTTGAAGGCTTCGCAGTAACATTATCCACCACTCCATCATTTACTACATCTCCGTTCTTATTGACAATCTTTCCTTTATCCTTGTTTATGGAGAATCCTTGTTTATTGTCCTTATTCAAAGTTAATTCTCCCTTCTTAATCATAAAGGCCTCTATTCGTACTACTTGTTTGATCATACTATCAAAAGTTAGAGGACCTTGCAGTTGCACTTGGTATCCAAAGTCAGGGACAAGATTGTCCAAGAAAATATTGAGTCTCTCGGACTCTGGTAGCTTGTGAGGACACCTCGTACATAATTGTCTCCACCTTTGGAGAAATGTTAGGAAAGATTCTCCTTGTCGCTGTTTTAAATTGCAAAGATTCCGAATGTTGACCGGATGCTGAATATTATGCGAGTAGTGTTGGAGAAAAAGATTAGCTATTTTTTCAAAAGTCTTAATGCTAGTAGACAATCTAGAGAACCATTCCATAGCTGGTCCACCCAAACTATGAGGAAATAAGCACATAAGATAGGTTTGATCATGCATGAATTCCATAGACAATGCACCAAACTCCCTTAAGTGATCTTGGGGATCGATTGCACCCAAGTATTTGTCATATTTAGGGAGTTTTACACCTCTGGGAAAAGGTGGCATATGAAGACTTCTGTCAAAAGGGAAAGGAAAAATACTTTCCATCGTGAATTGTTGAGTGGGTTTGTCCTTATTCTTCACAAGTTGACTAATCTGATCTTGCATGTCTTGAACCATCTTTTGCAACTTTGCGGTCTTGATTTCTTCTTCCTTAGCTACAAGCATTTCAACTTGATAGTCTCGGGGTAGCTTGGCCCCTTGTTTAGCTAGCTCAAGGAAGTATTTTTCTTTCTCCTCTAAGAGAAGGATCTCCATCATTTTAATAAGACCCTTATTAGCTTTGGTAGCATCTATATCTTATCGAGTTATCACCTCATTTTCATTCCCAAGAATCTCATAAATACTTGGAATCTGATCTTGTTGCTGATCATCTTGGTTTTGATTGAAAGGAGGAGGGAAATAAAAGTACACGGGTTGTCAATCACCTTGAGGTTTTCTTCAAGATTGGTCATCATTGTGGGACTAATTTTGGTCATGTTGAGATTGACCATGAGGCTGCTCATTTCGAGGTTGAGCATGATGTGGGTCATTAGAGGATTGACCATGATATTTATTGTTTTGAGATTGATTGAAGGTTTGACTGTAGTTTCTTGGTTGAAAGTCAAATGGATCTCCCATCTTGTTATAGGCTTGTGCAGTACATGAATTCTCAGTGAAATGATATGTCCAATGTCGAAAGGGCACGACCACGGTAACCTTTGAAGAATGAATAGGATCAAAAGATTTAACAATTCAAGAGAGAAGATATCGTCAATAGTATCACTAGTTTCAATGGTAGGATTATTCTTAGTAGGACCAATAGGTACAATAATAGGATTAGTTCAAGGAAGAGGTCTTCCAAAGTTGTGAAACAATGAGTTGTTTTGGAAGAATGAGTTATTTTGCTCTTGAAATGAGAAACCAGGTTTCACTTTAAACAATGGATTAAAACACTCTTGAAATACCTGAGGTGATGGTTGAGATGAACTATCTTTTGAAGTATTCAATGAGGAAATCAAGGATATCTCACAAAGTTCAGATTTCACAATAGATTCAGAATGATCTATTTCTTGATTAGGAGGTTCACTTCTACCTTGATTAGGATTCTGAATGGGATAAATCTTGCCACTTCAAGTCATGATAGTCATAGATGAAGATGAAATGAGAGGGGACTCAAGATAATGCTAGACTCCATCTCTAAGAATAATGCAAAGAAGATAAAGGCTAGAACATCCAAGATGTGAGATGGACCTAGTACGAATCATCAAAAGAGGTGGCTAGAAAAGCCGAGATAAGACTATCGCAACACAAGATACAAAAAGCATAAAGAGATAAGGTAAACCAATGAGAGATGACATGAGTCAAAGAAAAGATCGATCAATTCCTAACTTGACACAATCGGTTTCTGACAGTAAGCGATAGGAAAATAGGAAAATAGACCTCAGACAAAAGGCAGATCAGATAAAAAAATCAAATAGTCAACGACAATAAGGTCCCTATTTTTTAAAATTGGGCTACAGTCTCGCAAAAGAGAGTACCAAGCCACATGAGAGAACACAAACCTTCACGCGAGAGAACAAAGTCTCACGCAAGAAAGTGCTTTGAAATGTGAAACTTTGCATGAGAAAGTCCAAAATCTGATAGTCTAACACAATTTTTGAGGTTAAAGTCAAATTTTGAGGTACAACCTGAATTGATGTCTAACAAAAAATCCAGTTTCCTGATAGGTTTGAAGAGCAGTTTAATCAACAATCTTGTTTTGAGGTTTCAAGCATTCGTTTAAAGACACAAAGGTTTAAATCAAGCAGTTGTGATACAAGAAGTAGTCGTTAACAAACCTATCAAGGACAAAGCAACTTGATAGCATCAAGGGAGTCTTTGTTTGATAATGTTTGGACAATGTTTAAGACTCGATAAAAAACACATAGCTTAGTCCTACAAAAAAAATGGTGAGAAGCCAAAAGCTTTGCCCCATTGCTTATGCACATACATGCACCTCACACAGCCATGTCACCCCCTAGAGGGCGCATGTGTTTTCAATGTTTCCAAGGACTCAATAGTGTATGTTCAAAGGTTAACCTTGTAGCAGGGGCCAGTGTCGCAACCACCTTCAAGCATCTAGGTGTATGCCTATGATGGGAATCTATGGGAGAGATTCTTGCCCCTCCTTGCGCAAAGATTATGACTCCTTTTGGAGGTGAACTGGGTAGGCCACTAGGTAAGGAAATTTTTTAATAGGCTTCCATTCACACTAACCTTTGGTGCCCCTAATATAGAGTTGTGGCCTCACAGCCACACCAACACCTGAAAGTCATACACCCCCGCAAGCAGGGCTAGGAGCGGCGCCGCTCAGTATAACAGACGGAGCCTTCTCAAGATGATAGTCAAAGTCTTGAGAAGGAAGCTAACATGGTTTTGGAGTCTTTAGACTAGAAAAAATGTTCTTTATTAGAGTGAGGTAGAATCACCAACGATAGGTGCGTACTCACTTGGGTCGTTCCCGGAGGTTCAACTTCCGGCAGGCCCTCTAAAGGTGACACAACTTGGCTTAGATCTGAGGGTTTGATTTCCTGTTTCTCTCAAAAAGAGAAGAGCATACTTCTCTATCTCATCACTTCACCCAAACACATCAAGAAGATTCATCACTGAGTTAGCTTCACTCCACCACATCTACAAGCTTTTGGGTTTTTGTTTCTCTCAAAGAGAGAAGAGCATAATCCCCTGGCAAATACAAGCGTAAAGATTCACTACCATTCTCTGCTTCCCCAAGAATTTGTCATATTAGTAAGATCATTAGGATTTTAGGTTCATCATGGTCATCACCTCCATGTAATGAAGAGCCAAATTCCCTACTCATTATCAAAATCCTCAAGAAATTTTAATGAAGCCCTATTTAGACTATGTGAATGAAAGAAAGAAACAAACACAACATTTTAGCAAGTCTTCGACTATCATCCTGCAATCAAAATATTAGCATGTTTTATGTTCTTGGTTAAACGTCCTACAAAAAATTGTTACATTGTGAAAATAACAGAGAAATAATAAGCAACAACAAATAGGAAACTGTCACAAATCTGAAACAGGAAAGACAGAAACTGAAAATTTTAAAACATTATATCCAAATTTTGCACGAGGAAGTACTCCATAGCGCACGAGAAAGTATAGGATGCCGCACGAGGATTCATCAGCTTGCGCAAGAGTGTCCTATAAGGAGTGCACGGTAGAGCTTAAAGAAAATCGAGAATGAGGCTAGAAATTGATCTTTCTGCCCAACAGTGGGTGCCAAAAATTTGTATAGTCAAATGTGGACCTCTAATCCAACTACACATGCAACATGGTCATTACTCACATGATCGAATTACAAGAGAGAGTATGAATTACTCAATCTGAAATTCATGGTGAAGCGACCTGTTCCCTCCTATGTAGATGGGGTGTTTAATTACTCTCAGATTAGAGAGCCAATAACCATAAGACCAGTACTACAATGGAGGATTTTCAAAAGCTATAATAAAGATAAGAAAACTAAAATTAAACTAAAATGAGTGCAATTTAATCTAAAAATGCTTTGAAGGAAATATGAAGTGCAGATTAATCTAAATAACTTGAAAGAAAGATGATATTAAGCTAATAATAGTAACCAAATTAATCTAAGAGCAATAAGAAAATTAATCTATAATGAGAATGCAATATTAAACTAAAATGAGAAAATTACACTAATATGCAATGAAAGCTTGGAAAATGTAAATAATTGAGACTAAAATTCACTATAGTTTAATTACTCTAAAAATTGCTCTCCTTGAATGAAGAAAAGAGGTTCATTAAATAGACAAGCCCGAGGAGAGAATGAAGAGGTTCTGGATTTCAAACTCCTGACTCTTCATTCCCAATTGAGACAAAAAAGAATGAATTACTTAATTAAAAGAATGGAAATTGCCACACAGGGTGACCTTTCGAATATTGTGAATTATTAATTCAAATAAAGGTGTCCATTCAAATAACAAGTAATATTAATTCCTTTTTATGTATATTAGCCAAATGGGGTGGGTTTAATTTAATTTAAAGCACTTAGGACTTTAGAATTAAATTAATTTACCACAGGGGTAATTTAGCTTATAAAAGTTGAAGACTTTAGGAATTAATTTTAATATTTGATTAATGCAATTTAGGGTTTTTGCAATTGACATCAAGTCGAATAAAGTCAGGTAGGAGAGAGAAAATTGCCTAGTAAACTAGGACTTTGATGATGTAAAATTGATGAAAATGCACCAAAATTGACTAAATTATTAGGTGCCAATTATGGGGTATTACACTAGGACCCCTAGGAAGTCCCCATGACCCCTTTTGACACATTTGAATGCTCAAGTGTGTCCTAAGGGGTCGTAGGAACCCTTAAAACACAATTGAGCATTCCAATGTGTCCATAGGGGTCATGAGGACTTCCTAAGGGTCCTAATGTGTGATGAGGTGTACTAGGACCCCTAGGAAGTCCCCATGACCCCTTTTGACACATAAATGTTCAAGTGTGTCCTAAGGGGTCATAGGACCAATTACGACACACTTGAGGGTTTCAATGTGTCCATAGGGGTCATGGGGACTTCTTAGGGGTCCTAACACATGATAAGGCATACTAGGACCCCTAGGAAGTTCCCATGACCCCTTTTGACACATTACAACACTCAAGTGTGTTATAAGGGGTTGTAGGACCCCTCAAGACACAATTGAGGGTTCCAATGTGTCCATAGGGGTCATGGGGACTTCCTAGGGGTCCTAACCTGTGATAATGTGTACTAGGACCCCTAAGAAGTCCCCATGACCCCTTTTGACACATTTGAATGCTCAAGTGTGTCCAACTGGTCATAAGACCCCTTAGGACACACTTGAGGGTTCCAATGTGTCCATAGGGGTCATGGGGACTTCCTAGGGGTCCTAACATGTGATAAGGCATCCTAGGACCCTTAGGAAGTTTCCATGAACCCTTTTGACACATTTGAATGCTCAAGTGTGTCCTAAGGGGTTGTAGGAGCATTCCAATGTGTCCATAGGGCTCATATGGACTTCCTAAGGGTCCTAATACATGATAACGCATAATAGGAACCCTAGGAAGTCCCCATGATCCCTTTTGACACATTTGACCACTCAAGTGTGTCTGAAGGGGTTGTAGGACCCCTTAGGACACACTTGAGGGTTCCAATGTGTCCATAGGGGTCATGAGGACTTCCTAGGGGTCCTAATCCATGATAAGGCATACTAGGACCCCTAGGAGGTACCCATGACCCCTTTTGACACATTTGAATGCTCAAGTGTGTCCTAAGGAGTCGTACGACTCCTTAGGACACACTTGAGGGTTCCAATGTGTCCATAGGGCTCATCGGGACTTCCTAGGGGTCCTAACACATGATAAGGCGTAATATTAACCCTAGGAATTCTCCATTACCCTTTTTGACACATTTGAATGCTCAAGTGTGTCCGAAGGGGTCGTAAGACCCCTTAGGACACACTTGATGGTTCCAATGTGTCCAAAGGGGTCATGAGGACTTCCTAGGGGTCATAACATGTGATAAGGTGTACTAGGACCCCTAGGAATTCCCCATGACCCCTTTTGACACATTTGAACACTAAAGTATGTCCTAAGGGGTCCTAGGACCCATTAAGACACACTTGAGCATTTCAATATTTCCATAGGGGTCATGGGGACTTCCTAGGGGTCCTAACGTGTTATAAGGCATACTAGGACCCCTAGGAATTCCCCATGACTCCATTTGATAGATTTGAACACTTAATTGTGTTCAAAGGGGTAGTAGGACCCATTAGGACACACTTGAGGGTTCTAATGTGTCGATAGGGGTCATGAGGACTTCCTAGGGGTCATAACATGTGATAAGGTGTACTAAGACCCCTAGCAAGTGCCCATGAACCCTTTTGACACATTTGAATGCTCAAGTGTGTCCTAAGGGGTCATAGGAACCCTTAGGACACACTTGAGCATTCCAATATGTCCATAGGGGTAATGGGGACTTCTTAGGGGTCCTAACACATGATAAGGTGTACTAGGACCCCTAGGAAGTCCCCATGACCCCTTTTGACATATTTGAACACTCAAGTGTATCTAAAGGGGTCGTAGGACCCCTTAGGACACACTTGAGGGTTCCAATGTGTCCATAGGGGTCATGGGGACTTCCTAGGGGTTCTAACGTATGATAAGACATACTAAGACCCCTAGGAAGTCCCCATGACCCCTTTTGACACATTTGAACACTCAAGTGTGTCCTAACGGATTGTAGGACCCCTTGAGACACACTTGAGCATTCCAATGTTTCCATAGGGATCATGGTGACTTCCTAGGGGTCCTAACTCATTATAAGGTGTGTTAGGACCCCTAGAAATTCCCCATGACCCCTTTTGATAGATTTGAATTCTCAAGTGTTTCTGAAGGGGTCATAGGACACCTTAGGACACATGACACACTTGAGGGTTCCAATGTGTTGATAGGGGTCATGAGGACTTCCTAGGAGTTGTAATGCATGATCAGGTGTACTAAGACCCCTAGGAAGTCCCCATGACCCTTTTTGACACATTTGAATGCTCAAGTGTGTCTTAAGGGGTTGAAGGACCCCTTAGGACACATTTAAGAGTTTCAATATGTCCATAGGGATCATGGGGACTTCCTAGGGGTCGTAACATGTGATAAGACATACTAGGACCCCTAGGAAGTCCCCATGACCCCTTTTGACACATTTGAACACTCAAGTGTGTTTGAAGGGGTTGTAGGACCCCTTAAGACACATTTGAGGGTTCCAATGTGTCCATATGGGTCATGGGGACTTCCTAAAGGTCCTCTCATGTGATAAGGCATACGAGGACCCCTAGGAAGTCCCCATGACCCCTTTTGACATGTTTGAATGCTCAAGTGTGTCTTAAGGGGTCGTATGACCCCTTAAGACATACTTGAGCATTCCAATGTGTCTGTATAGGTCATGAGGACTTCCTAGGGGCCCTAACACATGATAAGGTGTAATAGGACCCCTGGGAAGTCCCCATGACCCCTTTTGACACTTTTTAACACTCAAGTGTGTCCAAAGGGGTCGTAGGACTCATTAGGACACACTTGAGGGTTCCAAGGTGTCCATATGGGTCATAAGGACATCCTAGGGGTCCTAACATGTGATAAGGCATACCAGGACCCCTAGGAAGTCCCCGTGACCCCTTTTGACAAATTTGAATGCTCAAGTGTGTCTGAAGGGGTTGTAGAACATTTTAAGACACACTTGAGCACTCCAATGTGTCCATAGGGGTCATGCAGACTTCCTAGGTGTCCTAAGATGTGATAAGGTTTACTAGGACCCTTAGGAAGTCCCCATGACCCCTTTCGATAGATTTGAATGCTCAAGTGTGTCTGAAGGGGTTGCAGGACCCGTTAGGACACACTTGAGGGTTCTAATGTGTCTATATGGGTGATGAGTACTTCCTATGTGTCCTAACACATGATAATATGTACTAGGACAGCTAGGAAGTCCCCATGACCCCTTTTGACACATTTGAATGCTCAAGTGTGTTTGAAGGGGTCGTAGGACCCCTTAAGACATACTTGAGAATTTCAATGTGTCCATAGGGGTCATGCGGACTTCCTAAGGGTTCTTACGTGGGATAAGGTATACTAGGACCCCTAGAAAGTCCCCAAGACCCCTTTTGAAACATTTGAATGCTCAAGTGTGTCTGAGGGTTCGTAGGACCCCTTAGGACACACTTGAGGGTTCCAATGTTTCCATAGGGGTCATGGGGACTCTATCTCTCTCTCTCTCTCTTTGTGTGTGTGTGTGTGTGTCTCTCTCTCTCCCCCTTAAGAACATTTAAGGTACATTGTCTAGCTACTTCCTAGGGGTCCTAGTATGCCTTATCACATGTTAAAACCCCTAGGAAGTCCCCATGACCACTATGAATAGATTTTAACCCTTAAGTGTGTCCTAAGGGGTCGTAGGACCTGTTAAGACACACTTCAGCATTCCAATGTGTCCATAGGGGTCATGAGGATTTCCTAGGGGTCCTAATGCATGATAAGGCATACTAGAAACCCTAGGAAGTCTCCATGACCCCTTTTGACACATTTGAATGATGAAGTGTGTCCAAAGGGGTTGTAGTACCCCTTAGGACACAATTGAGGGTTCCAATGTGTCCATATGGGTCATGAGGACTTCCTAGGGGTCCTAACACCAATGACCTGTTAAGACACACTTGAGCATTCAAATGTGTCAAAAGGGGTCATGGGGATTTCCTAGGGGTCCTAGTACACCTTATCACACGTTAGGTCCCCTAGGAAGTCATCATGACCCCTATCGACACATGGAACCCTCAAGTGTGTACTAAGGGGTCCTACGACCCCTTCGGACATACTTGAGCATTCAAATGTGCCAAAAAGGTTAATGGGGAAGTCCTAGGGGTCTTGGTACACCTTATCACATGTTAAGACCCCTATGAAGTCCTTATGACCCCCATGGACACATTGGAATACTCAAGTGTGTTTTAGGGGGTCCTACGACCCCTTCGGAGACAATTGAGCATTCAAATATTTCAAAAGGGATTATGCGAACTTCATAGGTGTTCTAGTACAACTTATCATGCATTAAGACCTCTAGGAAGTCCCCATGATCCCTTTTGACACATTTCAATGCTAAAGTGTGTCTAAAGTGGTCGTAGGACCTCTTAGGACACACTTGAGGGTTCCAGTGTGTACATAGCAGTCATGAGGACTTCCTAGGGATCCGAACATGTAATAAGGCATACTAAGACCCCTAGGAAGTCTCCATGACCCCTTTTGACACATTTGAATGCCCAAGTGTTTCCTAAGGGGTAGTAGGACCCCTTAGGACACACTTGAGGGTTCCAATGTAAGCATAGGGGTTATGGGGACTTCCTAGAGGTCCTAACACCTGATAAGGCATATTAGGACCCCTAAGAAGTCCCCATGACCCCTTTTGACACATTTGAACACTCAAGTGTGTCTGAAGGGGTCTTAGGAAACCTTAGGACACACTTGAAGGTTCCAATGTGTTCATACGGGTCATGGGAACTTCCTAAGGGTCCTAATGCATGATAAGGCATACTAGGTCCATAGGGGTGATGAGGACTTCCTAGGGGTCATAACATGTGATAAGGTGTACTAGGACCCCTAGGAAGTCCCCATGACCCCTTTTCACATGTTTGAACACTCAAGTGTGTCCTAAGGGGTCAGAGGATCCATTAAGACACACTTGAGCAATCCAGTGTTTCCATAAGTGTCATGGGGACTTCCTAGGGGTCCTAATAGCTTATAAGGTGTACTACTACCCCTAGGAAGTCCCCATGACCCCTTTTGATATATTTGAACACTCAAGTGTGTTTGAAGTGGTCGTAGGACCTCTTAGGACACACTTTAGGGTTCCAATATGTTGATAGGGGTCATGAGGACTTCCTAGGTGTCGTAACATTTGATAAGGCATACTAGGACCCCTAGGAAGTCCCCATGACCCCTTTTGACACATTTGAATGCTCAAGTGTGTCCTAAGGGGTTGTAGGACCCCTTAGGAAAAACTTGAGTATTCCAATGTGTTCATAGGGGTAATAGGGACTTCCTAGGGTTCTTAACACGTGATAAGGCATACTAGGACCCCTAAGAAGTCCCCATGACCCCTTTTGACACATTTGAATACTGAAGTGTGTCCAAAGGGGTCATAGGACCCCTTACAACACACTTGAGGGTTCCAATGTTTCCATAGGGGTCATGGGGACTTCCTAGGGGTCCTAACGCATGATAAGGCATACTAGGACCCCTAGGAAGTCCCCATGACCCCTTTTGACACATTGAACACTCAAGTGAATCCTAAAGGGTCGTAGGACCCCTTAGGACACATTTAAGGGTTTCGATGTCTCCATAGGGATCATGGGGACTTTCTAGGGGTCCTAACATGTGATAAGGTATACTAGGACCCCTAGGAAGTCCCCATGACCCATTTTGACACATTTGAACCCTCAAATGTGTTCAATGGGGTTGTAGGATCCCTTAGGACATAGTTGACAGTACCAATGTGTCCATAGGGGTCATGGAGATTCTCTCTCTCTCTCTTTCTCTCTCTCTCTCACCCCCTTAACAACATTTAAGGTACATTGTCTAGGTACTTCCTAAGGGTTTTAGTATGCCTTATCAAGCGTTAAGACCCCTAGGAATTCTTCATGACCCCTATGAACACATTTGAACCCTCAAGTGTGTCCTAAGGGGTCGTAGGACCCATTAAGACACACTTAAGCATTCCAATGTGTCCATAGGGGTCATGAGGATTTCCTAAGGGTCCTAACATGTGATAAGATGTACTAGGACCCCTAGGAAGTCCCCATGACCCCTTTTGACACATTTGAAAGCTCAAGTGTGTCCTAAGGGGTCGTAGGACCCCTTAAAACACACTTGAGCATTCCAATATGTCCATAGGGGTCATGAGGATTTCCTAAGGGTCCTAACACATGATAAGATGTACTAGGACCCCTAGGAAGTCCCCATGACCCCTTTTGACACATTTGAATGCTTAGCTATGTCCTAAGGGATCGTAGGAGCCCTAAGGACACACTTGAGGGTTCCAATGTGTCCATAGGTTTTATGGGGACTTCCTAGAGGTCCTAACATGTGATAAGGTGTACTAGGACCCCTAGGAAGTACCCATGACCCCTTTTGACCCTTATGGACAAACTCAAACCCTCAAGTATGTTCTAATGGATCCTATGACCCCTTTGGACACACTTGAGTGTTAAAAAGTGTCAAAATGGGTCATGGAGACTTCCTAGGGGTCCTAGTATACCTTATCATATGTTAGGACACCTAGGAAGTCCTCATGACCCCTATGGACACATTGGAATGCTCAAGTGTGTCTTAAGGGGTCCTACGACCCCTTAGGACACACTTGAGCATTCAAATATGTCAAAAGTGGTCATGGGGAATTCCTAGGTTTCCTAGTATGTGTTATCACACGTTAGGACCCCCAGGAAGTCCCCATTACCCATATGGACACATTGGAACCCTCAACTATCTCCTAAGGGGTCCTACAACCCCTTTGAACACACTTGAGTGTTCAAATGTGTGAAAAGGGGTGATGGGGACTTCCTAGGGGTCCTAGTATACCTTATCACGTGTTAAGACCCCAAGACCCATTAGGACAAACTTCAACACTCAAATGTGTCAAAAGGGGTCATGGGGACTTCTTAGGGGTCCTAGTATGCCCTATCACATGATAGGACCCATAGGAAGTCCCCATGACTCTTATGAACACATTGGAACCCTCAAGTGTATCCTAAAAGGTCCTATGACCCCTTAGGACACACTTGAGTGTTCAAATGTGTCGAAAGGGGTCATGGGGACTTCCTATAGATCCTAGCATACCTTATCACCCGTTATGATCCCTAGGAAGTCCCCATGATCCCTATGGACACATTAGAACCCTTAAATGTGTGCTAAGGGATCCTAAGACACCTTAGGACACACTTGAGTGTTCAAATATGTCAAAAGGGGTCATGGGGGATTCCTAGGGGTCCTAGTATGCCTTATCACATGTCAGGACTCCTAGGAAATCCCCATGACCCCTATGGACACATTGTAACCCTCAAGTGTATCGTAAGGGGTCCTACGATCCCTTTGGACACACTTGAGCATTAAAATGTGTCAAAAGGGGTAATGGGGACTTCTTAGGGGTCCTAGTACACCTTATCATGTGTTAGGACTCCTAGGAAGTCCCCATGACCCCTATGGACACATTGGAATGCTTAAGTCTGTCCTAATGGGTCCTACAACCCCTTAGGACACACTTGAGAATTTAAATATGTCAAAAGGGGTCATGGGGACTTCCTAGGGGTCATAGTAGGCCTTATCACGCATTACGACACTTATGAAGTCCTCATGAACCCTATCAACACATTGGAATCCTCAAGTGTGTCCTAAGTGGTCCTATGGCCACTTCAGACACACTTGAGCATTCAAATCTATCAAAAGGGGTCATGGGGACTTCTTAGAGGTCCTAGTATTCCTTATAATGTGTTAGGACACCTAGAAAGTCCCCATGACCCCTATGGAAATATTGGAATGCTCAAGTGTGTCTTAAAGGGTCCTATGACCCCTTAGGACACAATTGTGTGTTCAAATGTGTCAAAAGGGGTCATGGGGACTTTGTAGGGGTCCTAGTACACCTTATCACATGTTAGGACCCCTAGGAAGTCATCATGACCCCTATGGGCACATTGGAATGCTCAAGTGTGTCCTAAGGGGTCCTACGACCCCTCCGGACACACTTGGGATTTAAAATGTGTCAAAAGGGGTCATGGGGACTTCCTAGGGTTCATAGTACACCTTATCATGTGTTAGGACCACCAGGAAGTCCCCATGACCCATATGGACACATCTAAACCTTTAAGTGTGTCCTAAGGGGTCCTACAACCCCTTAGGACACACTTGAGCATTCAAATGTGTCAGAAGGGGTCATGGATACCTCCTAGGGGTCCTAGTATGCCTCATCATGTGTTAGGACCCCTAGGAACTCCTTGTGACCCCTATGGAACCATTGGAACCATCAAGTGTGTCCTAAGGGGTCCTACAACCCCTTTGGAGAAACTTGAGTATTCAAATGTGTCAAAATGGGTGATGGGGACTTCCTAGGGTTCATAGTACACCTTATCATGTGTTAGGACCCCTAGGAAGTCCCCATGACCCCTATGGACATATTCAAACCCTCAAGTGTGTCCTAAGAGATCCTATGACCCCTTCAGACACACTTGAGCATTCAAATGTTTGAAAAGGGGTCATGGGGACTTCCTAGGGTTCCTAGTATGCCTTATCACATGTAGGGACCCTTAGAAAGTCTGCATGACCCCTATGGACACATTGGAATGCTCAAGTGTGTCTTAAGGTGTCCTATGACCCCTTCAAATACACTTGAGAATTCCAATGTGTCAAAAGGGGTCATGGGGACTTCCTAGGGGTCCTAGTACATGATAAGGAATACTAGGACCCCTATGAAGGCCCCATGATCCCTTCTGACACATTTGAACACTCAAGTGTGTCTGAAGGGGTCATAGGACCCCTTAAGACACACTTGAGGGTTTCAATGTGTTTATATGGGTCATGGGGACTTCCTTGTGGTCCTGACACATGATAAGGCATACTAGGTCCTCTAAGAAGTCCCCATCACCCCTTTTGACACATTTGAACACTTTTGTGTGGCCTAAGGGGTTGTAGGACCCCTTATAATAGATTTAAAGTTTCTAATGTGTCCATAGGGATCATGGGGACTTCCTAGGGGTCCTAACGGTTAAAAAGGCATACTAGGACCCCTAGGAAGTCCCCATGACCCCTTTTAACACATTTGAATGCTCAAGTGTGTCTGAAGGGGTTGTAGGACCACTTAGGACATAGTTTAGGGTTCCAATGTGTCCATAGGGGTCATGGGGAATTTCTAGGGGTCCTAATGTGTGATAAGGTGTACTACGACCCCTAGGAAGTCCCCATAACCCCTTTTAACTCATTTGAACACTCAAGTGTGTCCAAAGGGGTTGTAGGACTCATTAGGACACACTTGAGGGTTCCAGTGTGTCCATAGTGGTCATAAGGACATCATAAGGGTAATAAGGACATCTAGGGGTCCTAACAAATAATAGGGTGTACTAGGACCCCTACGAAGACCCCATGACCCCTTTTGACACATTTGAATACTCAAGCATGTCTGAAAGGGTTGTAGGACCCCTTATGACATAGTTGAGGGTTCCAATGTGTCTATACAGGTAATGAGGACTTCCTAGGGGTCCTAACATGTGATAAGGCATACCAGGACCCCTAGGAAGTCAACATGACCCCTTTTGACATGTTTGAATGCTCAAGTGTGTCCTAAGGGGTCGTAGGACATCTTAAGACACACTTGAGCATTCCAATGTGTCCATAGAGGTTATGAGGACTTCCTAGGCATCCTAACATGTGATAAGGTGTACGAGGACCCCTAGGAAGTCCCCATGACCCCTTTTGACACTTTTGAACACTCAAGTGTGTCCAAAGGGGTAATAGGAACCATTAGGACACACTTGAGGGTTTCAGTGTGTACATAGGGGTCATAAAGATGTCCTATAGGTCCTAATACATGATAACGCGTAATAGGACCCCTAAAAACTCTCCATAACCTCTTTTGACACATTTGAATGCTCAAGTGTGTGTGAAGGGGTCGTAGGACCCCTTAGGACACACTTGAGGGTTCCAATGTGTACATAGGGGTCATGAGGACTTTCTAGGGGTCCTAATGAGTGATAAGGTGTACTTGGACCCCTAGGAAGTCCCCATGACCCCTTTTGACACATTTGAACACTGAAGTGTGTCCTAAGGGGTCATAGGACCCATTAAGACACACATGAGCATTCTAATGTTTCCATAGGGGCCATGGGGACTTCCTAGTGGTCCTAATGCATTATAAGGTGTATTAGGACCCCTAGGAAGTCCCCATGACCCTTTTTGATAGATTTGAATGCTCAAGTGTGTCCTAAGGGGTCGTAGGACCCATTAAAACACACTTGAGCATTCCAATATTTCCATAGGGGTCATGGGGACTTCCTAGGGGTCCTAACATGTTATAAGGCATACTAGGACCCCTAGGAAGTCCCCATGACCCCTTTTGATAGATTTGAATGCTCAAGTTTGTCCGGAGTGGTTGTAGGAACCCTTAGGACACACTTGAGGGTTCCAATGTGTTGATAGGAGTCATGAGGACTTCCTAGGTGTCATAACACATGATATGTCATACTAGGACTCCTAGGAAGTCCCCATGACCCCTTCTAACACATTTGAATGCTCAAGTGTGTCCTACATGGTCGTAGGATCCCTTAAGGCGCACTTGAGCATTCCAATGTGTCCACAGGGGTCACAGGGACTTCCTAGGGATCCTAACACGTGATAAGGCATACTATGACCTCTAGGAAGTCCCCATGACCCTTTTGACACATTTGAACACTCATGTGTGTTCAAAAGGGTTGTAGGAACCCTTACGACACACTTGAGGGTCCCAATGTGTCCATAGGGGTCATGGGGACTTCGTAGAGATCCTAACACATGATAAGGCATACTAGGACCCCTAGGAAGTCCCCATGACCCCTTTAGACACATTTGAACACTCAAGTGTGTCCTAAGGGGTCGTAGGTCCCCTTAGGACACATTTAAGGGTTCCCATGTTTCCATAGGGATCATGGGGACTTTCTATGGGTCGTAACACGTGATAAGGTATACTTGGACCCCTAGGAAGTCCCCATGACCCATTTTGACACATTTGAATGCTCAAGTGTGTTCGAAGGGTTTGTAGGACCCCTTAGGACATATTTGAGGTTTCCAATGTGTCCATATGGGTAATGGGTACTTCCTAGGGGTCATAACATGTGATAAGGCATACCAGGACCCCTAGGAAGTGAACATGACCCCTTTTCACACATTTGAACACTCAAGTGTGTCCTAAGGGACACACTTGAGCATTCCAATGTGTCCATATAGGTCCTGAAGAATTCCTAGGCATCCTAATGTGTGATAAGGTGTATTAGGACTGCTAGGAAGTCCCCATGACCACTTTTGACACTTTTGAACTCTCAAGTGTGTCGAAAGGGGTCATAGGACCCGTTAGGACACACTTGAGGGTTCTAGTGTGTCCATAGGGGTCATAAGGACGTCCTAGGGGTCCTAGCATGTGATAAGGCATACTAGGACCCCTAGGAATTCCCCATGACCCCTTTTGACACATTTGAATGCTCAAGTGTTTGTGAAGGGGTCAGAGGACCCCTTAGGAAACACTTGAGGGATCCAATGTGTACATAGTGTTCATGATGACTTCCTAGGGGTCCTAACTCTTGATAAGGCATACTAGGACCCCTAGGAAGTCCCCATGACCCCTTTTGTCACATTTGAATGCTCAAGTGTGTCATAAGGGGTCGTAGGACCCCTTACAAAACTGTTGAGGGTTCCAATGTGTTCATGGGGGTCATGGGGACTTCCTGGGGAACCTAACACGTGATAAGGCATACTAGGACCCCTAGGAGGTCCCCATGACCCCTTTGGATGCATTTGAACACTCAAGTGTGTCTAAAGGTGTTGTAGGACCCTTTAGGACACACTTGAGGGTTCCAATGTGTTCATAGGGGTCATTGGGACTTCCTAGGGGTCCTAACATGTGATAAGGCATACTAGTACCCCTAGGAAGTTCCCATGACCCCTTTTGACACATTTGAACACTCAAGTGTGTCCTAAGGGATTGTAGGACCCCTTAAGACACACTTGAGCATTCCAATGTGTTCATAGGGGTCATGACAACTTCTTAAGGGTCGTAACATGTGATAAGGCATACTAGGACCCCTAGGAATTCCCCATGACCATTTTTGACGCATTTGAATGCTCAAGTGTGTCCTAAGGGGTTGCAAGACCCCTTAGGACACACTTGAGGGTTCCAATGTGTGCATAGGTGTCATGGGGACTTCCTAGGAATCCTAATGTTGGATAAGGCATTCTAGGACCCTTAGGAAGTCCCCATGACCCCTTTTGACACATTTGAATGCTCAAATGTGTCCTAAGGGGTCGTAGGACCCTTAGGAAACACTTGAGGGTTTTAATGTATCCATAGGGGTTGTTAGGACTTCCTAGGGGTCCTAACACATGATAAGGTGTACTAGAACCCATATGAACTCCCCATGACCCCTTTTGACACATTTGAATGCTCAAGTGTCTCTGAAGGGGTCGTAGGACCCCTTAGGAAACACTTGAGGGTTCCAATGTGTTCATAGGAGTCATGGGGACTTCCTATGGGTCCTATCACATGATAAGACATACTAGGACACCTAGGAAGTCCCCATGACCCCTTTTGACACATTTAAAAGCTCAAGTTTGTCCTAATCTATCATAGGAGCATTCTAATGTGTCCATAGGGGTCATGAGAACTTCCTAGGGGTTCTAGCATATGATAAGGCATACTAGGACCCCTAGGAAATTCTCCATGACCCCTTTTGACAATATGAATGCTCAAGTGTGTTTGAAGGGGTTGTAAGACCATTAGGACACACTTGAGGGTTCCAATGTGTCCATAGGGGTCACGAGGACTTCCTAGGGGTCCTAACATGTGATAAGGCATACTAGGACTCCTAAGAGGTACCCATGACCCCTTTTGACACATTTGAATTCTCAAGTGCATTCTCAGGGGCTGTAGGACTCATTAGGACACACTTGAGGGTTCAAATGTGTCCATACGGGTCATGGGGACTTCCTAGGGGTCCTAACATGTGAGAAGGCATACTAGGAACTCTAGGAAGTCCCCATGACCTGTTTTGAAACATTTGAACACTCAAGTGTGTCCGAAGGGGTCACAGGACCCCTTAGGACACATTTGAACACTCAAGTGTGTTCGAAGGGGTCGCAGGACAACTTAGGACACACTTGAGGCTTCCAATGTGTCCATAGGAGTCATGAGGACTTGCTAAGGGTCCTAACATGTGATAAGGTGTACTAGTACCCATAGGAAGTCCTCATGACCCATTTTGACACATTTGAATGCTTAAGTTGTACTAAGGGGTCATAAGACCCATTAAGACACACTTGAGCATTCCAATGTTTCCATAGGGGTCATTGTAAGAATTTGCCTAAGGCAAATAATAGATGCCAAGATCTAGAAGCTCAAGAGATAGCACAACAAAGAGAGACAAGATAATATGATCAATTGAAGAATTCAATAATGATCAAATGATAATGAATAATTGATTACATACAATGTAGAAATGCCTCAATATATAGGCAATGCAAGATAACTAGAAGTTATGAAAGTGATAAGCTATCAACTAGACATTGTGGAATCACATGTCCACCAAAGGTGGATCATCCTCCATTTTACATGGAAGTATGAGAAACATGTGCAACAATGAGAGGATGATAATGTGATAAGAGGACTAAAGGTGGATCTCACACACAAAGAGGTATGTGATGACAACTATCAAGCCTAAAGTGGAGATTCTCCTAACCATGTGCTAAAAAGAAATGCAAACTCCTAGGTATCTCAAAGACAACTAATATGAAAATGCATTATCCTAAGTAAACTTAAGTAAAGTGTAATTAGTAAATACTTAATTACACCAACACCCCCCCTTAAGTGCAACTTATGGGAATGCACTTAAGCTCACAATTCAAGATGGGTCCCAGCAACTAGGCCATGTTAGGTACCCATGTACGAAATGCAAGAACAATGCAATATCTCATAAAGCGGGGAAAGAGGGAAAACCTCATGGGAAAAACCCTCCCCCAAAAAGAGAGATGAATATAATAATAGAATATGAGAGAGAAGACCTCATGTGAGAAAAATATCCCCCCCATAAGAGAGATGTAGTGGAAGAGAGACCAAGTAGCCCCCCCTCAATGTAGAATGAACACCAATGGTAGATGCTCCAGGCTCGATGTAGAAACTACTCCATGAGTGTAGAACAAAATTCCTCCGCTTAGGAAGAAACAAGACCAAAAGTGTAGATATGAAGCATCCTCCCCAATCTATAGGAAGAAACCTCAAAAAAGATGGAGTCTCTGAAACTTGATCAAGTGTCCCCATGTCAAAGCTGAAATGTGCCTCCTCCAAATCATGTGTACTAAGCCACTCTGCTGAAAAAGACAAATTAGGATCAGCTGAGGATGAATGTAGAATATGTACCAAAGACCCAAGTATCTCCTCTAAAGAGAAAGTGACCTCCTCCAACTGTTGTATCAAAGTATCAACAATGATGTCACCCTTGAAAGAATGATCAAGTAGAGAATGAATGTGAGGGTCAGCATGCTCCCTCGCAACAACTGAAGAGGGATCATCTTCACCAAAGAGAAGATGAATATCATCAATGAAGTCTCCCAAATCTAAAGTATAGGACTCCACATACAAACTTGCAATGTCTGTCAAGTAGTCATCCCATGGAACCTAGCCTGGAAGATAATGAATATCTTGCTGCACTGAAGCACCTGAACCCATGGCTACGTGAATGCAAGCATCATCAGGAGAAAGAGTAGAAGTAGTCTCAATAGGAGGAGATGAAATGGAAGGTTCAAGAGGTTGATCATGAGTGAGAATACCCAAGTTCAAGTAGCCAAAACTCTCCTCAAAATCTGAATCATCACTATAATCATCATATGCTAAAGACTCACTGTCTGAAGAATCACTGTCATCAAGAGGAACAAAATCTACAAAGAAGTACAACCGAGAAGAGTGATCCACTATCCCAGTAGCAATAACTGCTCCACTCTCCAAGTCCTTGGTGAAAATTGAATCAGGTGCAAATTTCACAGTCTTCTTTGTAGCACCATTTGTGATTTGATAGATAGAAAGAAGGTTATTGGTCAAGTGTGGAACACACAACACATCATTGAAGTGTCCCTCCCTAACATCAATACTTCCTTTCCCAATCACATTCATGTAAGTGTGATTGCCCATCAAAATAGGTGGACCTTTACAAGGCTCGAATGATGAAAACATGGACTATGAAGAAGCCATATGATGAGAAGCCCTTGAATCTAGAAGCCATCTACCTGAATTAGGACTTGAAGAAGCATACAAAGCTTGTCCTTTTTTAGTGACAAATGTGTCACCCTTTCCTTTATCTTTTTCTAAATTTGGTGAAGAAGAGGTTGAGGTAGACATCTTGGAAGGCAATTTGATGTTGTTCTTGGCAAGAAGATTCTTCAATTCATCAATGTCCTTCTTATAACAAAAGTTTTCTTCATGTCCATCCTTTTTGCAATATGCACAAAACCTCTTCTCCTTCTTTGAAGATTCACCCTTTGGAGGTGATGTAGAAGTGTCATGTTGTGTGGAAGTTGATGTTGTGCCTTCTTGTTGAGAGTTAGACTTCCAATTCTTCTTCTTCTTTTGACTTTGATTGCCTTGACTCTCATGATTAGCCACCAATGCCTTGGAAGTTGAAGACATGAGAATCCCCATACTTATCAATTTTTCTTGTTCTAAGACCAACATTTCTGAAAATGACTCAAATGAAGGCTTAATGAAGGCACTACCCATGGTCAACTTGTGAGTATTGTAACTTGAAACAAAAGCTGCATATTCAGGAGGAAGATGTTTCAACAAGTGACTAACCAACTTCCCATCCATCATGGGATTACCACAATCATCAAGTTGTGCTCTATAATCATTGACTTTATTGAGACAATCTTGGATTGTGTCAAAGTTCCTGGGCTCTAATTTGAGGAGATCAGTCTCAATTGTGGATCCCATTTCCTCATCCACTTTACCAAACAATTCTACAAGTTTATCCTAAGCATCTCTAGCATTGTTTATGGTTTTGATGTGATACATGACAGCTGCAAAAATATTCTCTCTCAAGACTCCTAAAGCTTTAAAAAAATTTCATGACCATTTATTTATTGCAGCAGTATCATCATCAGTGGGTTTTTTAATTGTACCATCCACATAAGGATTTAAACCTTGAACCATTAACTTTCTCCATACATTATCTTTCCATGTAGCATAGTTATGTGGAGTTAATTTTGGAATAGAACCCATGATGCAAAATGAAAAGAGCACAAAAGAGAGAGAGACACCAGCACACAAGACACCCCCCCAATTCACTCAATCAAAGAACCCCCCCAAAAATGATGATTTTGGCACTTTATATCTAGTGCGTGTACAATTGACACTTGAGAAAATGGATCAAAGTGGACTTTTGATTTTGATGTTTACAACTGAAAATATGAAGCTACAAAAGACTCAAGAAGATAGGACAGAAGATCCCTCAAGGATTTAATCACTTACAAGTGGCACAATAGGCCAAAAAAGACCATATTATGAAAGTACTATGTCTACCCAAAATTTCTCCAAAATGATACCAGATCTGGAAAGTAGATGAAAAATCATGCACTTTCAAAAAAAATTGCACCCGAAAATGTGTCTGTATGAGCCCGTATGAAGCCTCTGAAGTTGCAAAAATAGGGATTAGACAGGTGCAGTCACCAAAAACTACAATTTCTACAAAATCCGTGATCCAAAACCAAAAGAGAACACCACCTTTGAAAAGTTTAGGAAATGTTAGCCAAAATAAAAAAAAATTGAACCCGATTTGGAGTCTAGATGACCAAGTTATGGCCTCCCAAATAAAAAATGCAAATGGTGAGGGCTGGAAAATTTTGAAATAGGCTGATGTCACCAATTTTACGGTGTTAAATTTGATGTTCAAATGATCATCATCATAGTTTAAAATTGTCCAGGTTTGACGGTCAACTGACCGTCAAAATTAAGCTACTGAAATGATGATGCAATCACAGGGTTAAATTTGACGTCTTGGAGACCGTCACCACAATGCAAAAAATGCACCGAATGACGTCTAGACAGGTGTCAATTTTAACATAGTGAAAATTGCTGAAAATGCAATTTTTTTTTTTAAAATAACATTTTCCTTTTGTGCCACGTGGCCATTTTTTATTGGTTGATGTGTGCTTGGCGTGGGGTGACGTGTCCTGGCCGCGATTGGGTGGATTGCATTGGGCACTGTGGCATCAGAGGTGGCGCTAGGCGTGGTTGTAGCTTGCAAATAGGCATTGTGGAGGTTCATCTATAGTGGCATCTTCCCATTGTGGTCGGTGGAAGCAAGAGAGGTGTTGAGCGGAGGAGCAGAGGCACCGAGTGGAGAAGGAGGTGGCTAGCATAGCAGAGGAGAGCGGGAGGTGGCCCATGTAGCAGAGGAGCGTGGTGGCGTAGATCAAAGTGTTGGCGGAGGTGGTGGGGGTTTGGCCCCACCTATGGCGCTGCGTTGGAAGAGTGGCCGGTAGAGGGCGTGGTGCCGCATGAACAGTTTGCACGGAGGACAGTGGTGGCGCATGGGTGGAGGGGATGTGGGACTGTTTAGTCCCACATTGACACTGTTGAGGATGAATTTGGGGTTTATATACCCCCGCGCCCACTACTAATAGTAAATGAGCTAGGCCTCTTATTGAAGGAAGCTCTGCTGGCCTAACTAGCGGGTTGACTTGTTCAGTCTGGTTGTTGACTTTGTGTAACCTGTACCCTGTACCCTTTGTCCAGTACACAAAAAAGGGCAAAATTTTTGCAAAACAAATATATATCTAAAGACAAAAATATTGAGGAACCAGATCTGAAAATTCACAAAATTAATTGCAAATCCAAGAAAATTGACGAAAATGAAAATAAAAATTCAGATCTGAATTAAAAATTGTCAAAATAATTACCAATTTGTAGATCGAGCTTTGGAGGTTCGATTTGCAAAAATTTTTTGCCTCAGATTTGGCTTTTGCCTAATATAGGAAAATTTATAGTCAAAATTTATGGAAATAGCCACCTCGATGCAATGGTGACGTTCGATCTTGCTCAAAATGCTCCCACAAAATACTGATCCTAGATTTGGTTTGTGGCCCTCCAAAAGTTGAAGCAATCAATCGCTCTCCAATGGCTATCCAATGAAGACTCCTTTGGCTCTGATACCATGTAATAATTTTCCTAAGGCAAAGAATAGATGCCAAGATCTAGAAGCTCAAGAGATAGCACAACAAAGAGAGACAAGATAATATGATCAATTGAAGAATTCAATAATGATCAAATGATAATGAATAATTGATTACATAAATGTAGAAATGCCTCAATATATAGGCAATGCAAGATAACTAGAAGTTATGCAAGTGATAAGCTATCAACTAGACATGGTGGAATCACATGTCCACCAAAGGTGGATCATCCTCCATTTTACATGGAAGTATGAGAAACATGTGCAACAATGAGAGGATGATAATGTGATAAGAGGACTAAAGGTGGATCTCACACACAAAGAGGTATGTGATGACAACTATCACACCTAAAGTGGAGATTATCCTAACCATGTGCTAAAAAGAAATGCAAACTCCTAGGTGTCTGAAAGAAAACTAATATGCAAATGCATTATCCTAAGTAAACTTAAGTAAAGTGTAATTAGTAAATACTTAATTACACCAATAGTCATGGGGTCTTCCTAGGGGTCCTAACACATTATAAGGTGTACTAGGACCCCTAAGAAGTCCCCATGACCCCTTTTGATAGATTTCAATGCTCAAGTGTGTCTAAAGGGGTCGTAGGACCCCTTAGGACAAACTTGAGGTTTCCAATGTGTCGATAGGGGTCATGAAGACTTCCTAGGGGTCGTAACGCATGATAAGGCATACTAGGAGCCCTAGGAAGTCCCCATGACCCCTTTTGACACATTTGAATGCTCAAGTCTATACTAAGGGGTCGTCAAACCCCTTAGGACACACTTGAGCATTCCAATCTATCCATAGGGGTCATGGGGACTTTCTAGGGTTCCTAACACCTGATAAAGCATACTACGACCCTTAGGAAGTCCCCATGACCCCTTTTGAAACATTTGAATGCTCAAGTGTGTTTGAAGGGGTTATAGGACCCCTTAGGACATAGTTTAGTGTTCCAATGTGTCCATATGGGTTATGAGGACTTTCTAGGGGTCCTAACATGAGATAAGGTGTACTAGGACCCCTAGGAAGTCCCATAACCCCTTTTGACATGTTTGAACACTCAAGTGTGTCCTAAGGGGTCGTAGGACCCCTTAAGACACACTTGAGCATTCTATTGTGTCCATAGAGGTCATGAGGACTTCCTAGCAGTCCTAATGCATGATAAGGTGTACTAGGACCCTTGAGAAGTCCCCATGACCCCTTTTGATAGATTTAAACAATCAAGTGTGTCCAAAGGGGTTGTAGGACCTGTTAGGACACACTTGAGGGCTCCAGTGTGTCCATAGGGGTCATAAAGACATCCTAGGGGTCCTAACATGTGATAAGGCATACTAGGACCCCTAGGAAGTCTCCATGACCCCTTTTGACACATTTGAATGCTCAAGTGTGTTTGAAGGGGTCGTAGGACACCTTAAGACACACTTGAGCATTCAAATGTTTCCATAAGGGTCATGGGGACTTCCTAAGGGACCTCACATGTGATAAGGCATACTAGGACCCCTAGGAAGTCCCCATGACCCCTTTTTTACACATTTGAATGCTCAAGTGTTTCTAAAGGGGTTGTAGGACCCCTTAGGACACACTTGAGGGTTGGAATGTGTCCATAGGGGTCATGGGGACTTCCTAGGGGTCCTAACACATGATAAGGCATAATATGAACCCTAGGAAGTCCCCATAACACCTTTTGACACATTTTAACACTCAAGCATGTCCGAAGGGGTTGTAGGACCCCTTAGGAAACACTTGAGGGTTCCAATGTGTCCATAGGGGTCATGAGGACTTCCTAGGGGTCTTAACACATGGAAAGGTGTACTAAGGCCCTTGGAAGTCCCCATGACCCCTTTTGACACATTTGAACACTCAAATGTGTCCTAAGGAGTTGTTGGACCCATTAAGACACACTTGAGCATTCCAATGTTTCCATAGGGGTCATGGGGACTTCCTAGGGGTTCTAATACATTATAAGACATACTAGGACCCCTAGGAAGTCTCCATGACCCATTTTGATATATTTGAATGCTCAACTATGTCCGAAGTGGTCGTAGGACCCCTTAAGACACACTTGAGGGTTCCAATGTGTCGATAGGGGTCATGAGGACTTCTTAGGTGTCGTAACATGTGATAAGGTGTACTAGGACCCCTAGGAAGTCCCCATGATCCCTCTTGACACATTTGAATGCTCAAGTGTGTTCTAATGGATCATAGGACCCCTTAGGACACATTTGAGCATTCCAATTTGTCCATAGGAGTCATGGGGACTTCCTAGGGGTCCTAACACATGATAAGGTGTAATAGGACCCCTAGGTAGTCCCCATGAGCCCTTTTGACACATTTGAATGCTCAAGTGTGTTTTAAGGGGTAGTAGGACACCTTACAACACACTTGAGGGTTCCAATGTGTCCATACGGGTCATGAGGACTTTCTATGGGTCCTAACACGTGATAAGGCATACTAGGACCCTTAGGAAATCCCCATGACCCTTTTTGACACATTTGAACACTCAAGTGTGTCCTAAGGGGTTGTAGGACCCCTTAGGACACATTTAAGGGTTCCAATGTGTCCATAGGGATCATGGGGACTTTCTAGGGGTCCTAACGCGTGATAATGTATACTAGGACCCCTAGGAAGTCCCCATGACCCCTTTTGACACATTTGAACACTCAAGTGTGTCCGAAGGGGTTGTAGGACCCCTTAGGACATAGTTGAGGGTTCCAATGTTTCCATATGAGTAATGGGGACTTCCTAGGGGTCCTAACATGTGATAAGGCTTACTAGGACACCTAGGAAGTCCTCATGACCCCTTTTGACATGTTTGAATTCTCAAGTGTGTCCTAAGGTGTGGTAGGACACCTTAAGACATAGTTGAGCATTCCAATGTGTCCATAGAGGTCATGAGGACTTCCTAGGCATCTTAACATGTGATAAGGCATACTAGGACCCCTAGGAAGTCTCCATGAACCCTTTTGACACTTTAGGACACCCAAGTGTGTCCAAAGGGGTCATAGTATCTATTAGAACACACTTGAGGGTTCTAGTGTGTCCATAGGGGTCATAAGGGTGTCCTAGGGGTCCTAACATGTGATAAGGTGTACTAGGACCCCTAGGAAGTCCCCATGACCCCTTTTGACACATTTGAATGCTCAAGTGTGTGTGAAGGGGTTGTAGGACCCCTTAAGACACACTTGATCATTCCAATGTGTCCATAGGGGTCATGCAGACTTCCTAACCATCCTAACATGTGATAAGGTTTACTATGACCCCTAGGAAGTCCCCATGACCCCTTTTGACACATTTGAATGCTCAAGTATGTCTGAAGGGGTCGTAGGACCCCTTAGGACACACTTGAGGGTTCCAAAGTGCCCATAGGGGTCATGAGGACTTCTTACAGTTCCTAACATGTGATAATGCATACTAGGACCCGTAGGAAGTTCTCATGACCCCTTTTGACACTTTTGAATGCTCAAGTGTGTTTGAAGGGGTCGTAGGACCCCTTAAGACACACTTGAGCATTTCAATTTGTCCATAGGTGTCATGGGGACTCTCTCTCTCTCTCTCTCTCTCCCCCATAAGAACATTTAAGGTACATTGTCTAGGTACTTGCTAGGGGTCCTAGAATGCCTTATAATGCATTAGGACCCCTAAGAATTCCCCATGACTCCTATGAACACATTTGATCCCTCAAGTGTGTCCTAAAGGGTCACAGGACCCGTTAAGACAGACTTGAGCATTCCAATGTGTCCATAGAGGTCATGAGGACTTCCTAGGGGTCCTAACATGTGATAAGGCATACTAGGACCCATAGGAAGTCCCCATGACCCCTTTTGACACATTTGAATGTGCAAGTGTGTCGAAAAGCATCATAGGACCCCTTTGAACATACTTGAGGGTTCCAATGTGTCCATAGGGGTCATGAGGACTTCCTAGGGGTCCTAACACCTACGACCCCTTACGACACACTTGACCATTCAAGTGTGTCAAAAGGGGTCATTGGGACTTCCTAGGGGTCCTAGTACACCTTATCACATGTTAGGACCCCTAAGAAGTCATCATGATGCCTATCGACAAATTTGAACCCTCAAGTGTGTCCTAAGGGGTTCTATGACCCCTTCAGACATAATTGAGCATTCAAATATGTCAAAAGGGGTCATGGGAACTTCCTAGGGGTCTTGGTACACCTTATCATATGTTAAGATACCTAGGAAGTCTTCATGACCCTTATGGACACATTGGAATACTCAAATGTGTTTTAAGGGGTCCTACAACCCCTTCAAACACACTTGAGTGTTCAAATATTTCAAAGGGGGTCATGGGGACTTCCTAGGGGTCCTAGTACACCTTATCATGTGTTAGGACCCCTCAGAAGTCCTCATGACCCCTTTTGACACATTTGAATGCTCAAGTGTGTTTGAAGGGGTCATAGCACCCCTTAGGACATAGTTGAGGGTTCCAATGTGTAGATAGGGATCATGAGGATTTTGTAAGGGTCCTAACGCATGATAAGGTGTAATAGGACCCCTAGGAAATTCTCATGACCCCTTTTGACACATTTGAATGCTCAAGTGTGTTGTAAGGGGTCCTAGGATCCATTACGACACACTTGAGGTTTCCAATGTGTCCATAGGGATCATGGGGACTTCCTAGGGGCCCTAACATGTGATAAAGCATACTAGGACCCCTAGGAAGTCCCCATGACCCCTTGTGACACATTTAAACACTCAAATGTGTCTAAAGGGGTCATAGGACCCCTTAGGACACACTTGAGGGTTCCAATGTGTTCATAGGGGTCATGGGGATTTCCTAGGTGTTCCAACACGTGATAAGGCATACTAGCACCTCTAGGAAGTTCCCATGACCCCTTTTGACACATTTGAATGCTCAAGTGTGTCCTAAGGGGTGTTAGGACCCCTTAAGACAAACTTGAGCATTCTAATGTGTCTATAGGGGTCATGACAACTTCCTAAAGGTCCTAACATGTGATAAGGCATACTAGGACCCCTGAGAAGTCCCAATGACCCCTTTTGACACATTTGAATGCTCAAGTGTGTCCTAAGGGGTCGTAGGAAGCCTTAGGACATACTTGAGGGTTTCAATGTGTCCATAGGGGTCATGGGGACTTCCTAGGGGTCCTAACATGTGATAAGACATACTAGGACCCCTAGGAATTCCCCATGACCCTTTTTGGAATATTTGAATGCTCAAGTGTGTCCTAAGGGGTCGTAGGACCCCTTAGGACACACTTATAGGTTCCAATGTGTCCATAGGGGTCATGGGGAATTTCTAGGGGTCCTAACATGTGTTAAGGTGTACTAGGACCCATAGGAACTCCCCATGACCCCTTTTGACACATTTGAATACTCAAGTGTATTTGAAGGAGTCGTAGGACCTCTTAGGACACACTTGAGGGTTGGAATGTGTCCATAGGGGTCATCGAGACTTCTGATGGGTCCTATCACGTGATAAGGCATACTAGGACCCCTAGGAAGTCACCATGACCCCTTTTGACACATTTGAATGCTCAAGTGTGTCTTAAGGGGTTGAAGGAGTATTCCAATGTGTCCATACGGGTCATGAGTACTTCCTAGGGGTCCTAATGCATACTAGGACCCCTAGGAAATCTCTCATGACCACTTTTGACATATTTGAATACTCAAGTGTGTCCAAAGGTGTTGTAGGATGCCTTATGACACACTTGAGGGTTCTAATGTGTCCATAGGGGTCACAAGGACTTCCTAGGGGTCATAATTCATGACAAGGCCTATTAGGACTCCTAAGAGGTACCCATGACCCCTTTTGACACTTTTGAATGCTCAAGTGTGTCCTAGGGGGTCGTAGGACCCCTTAAGACACATTTGAAGGTTCAAATGTGTCAATAGGGGTCATGGGGACTTCCTAGGGGTCCTACTACGTGATAAGGCATACTAGGAACCTGAGGAAGTCCCCATGACCCATTTTGACACATTAGAATGCTCAATGTGTCTGAAGGGGTCGTAGGACCCCTTAGGACACACTTGAGGGTTCTAATGTGTCCATAGGGGTCATGAGGACTTCCTAAGGGTCCTAACGCGTGATAAGGTGTACTAGGACCCCTAGGAAGTCCCCATGACCACTTTCCACATGTTTGAATGCTCAAGTGTGTCCTAAGGGGTTGTAGGACCCATTAATACACACTTGAGCATTCCAATGTTTCCATAGGTTCATGGGGACTTCCTAGGGATCCTAACATGTTATAAGGTATACTAGGAGCCCTAAGAAGTCCCCATGACCCCTTTTGATGGATTTGAATGCTCAAGTGTGTCTGAAGGGGTCGTAGGACTGCTTAGGACACACTTGAGGGTTCCAATGTGTCAATAGGGGTCATGAGGACTTCTTAGGGGTTGTAACATGTGATAAGCTATACTAGAACCCCTAGGAAGTCCCCATGACCTAGTTTGACACATTTGAATGCTCAAGTGTGTCCTAACGGGTCATAAGACCCCTTAGGACTTAGGACACACTTGAGCATTCCAATGTGTCCATATGGGTCATGGGGACTTCCTACAGGTCCTAACATGTGATAAGGCATACTAGGACCTCTAGGAAATCCTCATGAGAACTTTTGACACATTTGAATGCTCAAGTGTGTCCGAAGGGGTCATAGCACCCCTTAGGATAGACTCAAGGGTTGTAATGTGTCCATAGGGGTCATGGGGATTTCCTAGGGGTTGTAACATGTGATAAGTTATACTAGGACCTCTAGGAAGTCATCATGACCACTTTTGACACATTTGAACACTCAAGTGTGTCCTAAAGGGTTGTAGGACTCCTTAGGACACATTTGAGGGTTCCAATGTGTCCATAGGGATCATGGGGACTTCCTAGGGGTCATAGTTGGCCTTATCACAGGTTAGGACCCCTAGGAAGTCCCCATGACCCCTATGGACAAATTGGAATGCTCAAGTGTGTCCTAAGGGGTCCTGCGACCCTTTCGGACACATTTGAGAATTCAAATATGTCAAAAGGGGTCATGGGGACTTCCTAGGTGTCCTAGTATGGCTTTTCATGTGTTACAACCCTTGCGAAGTCCTCATGACCCCTATCGACACATTAGAACACTCAAGTGTGTCCTAGGGAGTCCTACGACCCATTCAGACACACTCGAGTATTCAAATCTATCAAAAGAGGTCATGGGGACTTCCTAGGTGTCCTAGTACGCATTATAACATGTTAGGACCCCTATGAAGTCCCCATGACTGCTATGGAAACATTGGAATGCTCAAGTGTGTCTTAATGGGTCGTACGATCCCCTAGGACACACTTGAGCATTCAAATGTGTCAAAATGGGTCATGGGGACTTCCTAGGGGTCCTAGTATGCCTTATCATGCGTTATGACCCTTAGGAAGTCATCATGACCCCTAGCCACAAATTGTAACCCTCAAGTGTGTCCTAAAGGTTCCTATGACACCTTCCGACACACTTGAGCATTCAAATGTGTCAAAAGGGCTCATGGGGACTTCCTATGGGTCCCGATACACTTTATCACATGTTAATACCCCTAGGAAGTCCTCATGACCCCTATGGAAACATTGAAATACTCAAGTGTGTCTTAAGGGTTCCTACGACCCCTTCGAACACACTTGAGCATTCAAATATGTCAAAAGGGGTCATGGGGTCTTCTTAAGGGTCCTAATACACCTTGTCACATGTTATGACTCCTAGGAAGTCCTCATGACCCCTTTTGACATATTTGAATGCTCAAATGTGTTTGAAGGGGTTGTAGGACCCATTAAGACACACTCGAGGGTTCCAATGTGTACATAGGGGTGATGAGAACTTCCTAGGGGTCCTAATGTGTGATAAAGCATACTAGGACCCCTAGGAAGTCCCCATGATCCCTTTTGATAGATTTGAATGCTCAAGTGTGTCCTAAGGGGTTGTAGGACCCCTTAGGACACACTTGAGGGTTCTAATGTGTCCATAGGGGTCATGGGGACTTCTTAGGGCCCCTAACATGTGATAAGGCACACTAGGACCCCTAGGAAGTACCCATGACCCCTTTTGACACATTTGAACACCCAAGTGTTTCCTAAGGGGTCGTAGGACCCCTTAGGACACATTTGAGGGTTCCAATGTATCCATAGAGGTCATGGGGACTTCTTAGGGCTCCTAATGCATGATAAGGTGTACTAGGGCCCCTAGGAAGTCCCCATGACCCCTTTTGACACATTTGAAGTCTCAAGTGTGTCTGAAAGGGTCGTAGGACCCCTTAGGACACACTTGAGGGTTCCAATGTGTCCATAGGGGTCATTGGGTCTTCCTAAGGGCGCTAACATGTGATAAGGCATACGAGGACCCCTATGAAGTTCCCATGACCCCTTTTGAAGCATTTGAATGCACAAGTATGTCCTAAGGGAATGTAGGAGCATTTCAATGTGCCCATAAGGGTCATGAGGACTTCCTAGGGGTCCTAACATGTGATAAGGCATACTAGGACCCCTAGGAAGCCCCCATGACCCCTTTTGACACATTTGAATGATCAACTATGTCCTAAGGGGTCGTAGGAACCATTAAGACACACTTGAGCATTCCAATATGTCCATATGGGTCATGAGGACATCCTAACGGTCCTAATTTGTGATAAGGCGTAGTAGGACCCCTAGGAAGTCCCCATGACCCCTTTTAACACATTTGAATGCTCAAATTTTTCCTTAGGGTTTGTAGGACCCCTTAGAACACACTTGGGGGTTCCAATGTATCCATAGGGGTCATGAGGACTTCTTAGGGGTCCTAACATGTGATAAGGTGTACTACAACTGTTAGAAAGTCACCATGACCCCTTTTGACACATTTGAATGCTCAAGTGTGTACTAAGGGGTCGTAGGACCCATTAAAACATAGTTGAGAATCCCTATGTTTCTATAGGGGTAATGGGGACTTCCTAGGGGTCCTTACACCTTATAAGGTGTACTAGGACCCCTAGGAAGTCCCCATGACCCCTTTTGATAAATTTGAATGCTCAAGTGTGTCCGTAGGGGTCATAGGACCCCTTAAGACACACTTGAGGGTTTCGATGTGTTGATAGGGGTCATGAGGACTTCCTAGGGGTCGTAACATGTGATAAGGTGTACTATGACCCCTAAGAAGTCCCATGAACCCTTTTAACACATTTGAACACTCAAGTGTTTCCTAAGGGGTCGTAGGAGCCCTTAGGACACACTTGAGCATTCTAATGTGTCTATAGGCATATTGGGGACTTTGTAGGGGTCCTAACATATGATAAGGTGTACTAGGACCCCTAGGAAGTCCCTATGACCCTTTTTGACACATTTTAATGCTCAAGTGTGTCTGAAGGGGTCGTAGGACCCCTTAGGACACACTTGAGCATTCCAATGTGTCCATAAGGGTCATGGGGACTTCCTAGGGGTCCTAACTCATGATAAGGCATATTAGGACCCCTAGGAAGTCCCCATGACCCCTTTTGACACATTTGAACACTCAAGTGTGTCGTAAGGGATTGTAGGACCCCTTAGGACACATTTAAGGGTTCCAATGTGTCCATAGGGATCATGGGGACTTTTTAAGGGTCCTAACATGTGATAATGCATAATAGGACCCCTAGGAAGTCCCCATGACTGCTTTTGACATATTTGAATGCTCAAGTGTGTTCAAAGGGGTTGTAGGACCCCTTAGGACATAGTTTAGGTTTCCAATGTGTCCATATAGGTCACGGAGACTTTGTAGGGGTCCTAACATGTAATAAGGTGTACTAGGACCCTTAGGAAGTTTCCATGACCCCTTCTGACATGTTTGAATGGTCAAGTGTGTCCTAAGGGGTCATAGGACCCATTAAGACACACTTGAGCATTCCATTGTGTCCATAGAGGTTATGAAGACTTTGTAGGGGTCCTAACATATGATAAGACATACTAGGACCCCTAGGAAGTCACCATGACCCCTTTTGACACATTTAAACACTCAAGTGTGTCCAAAGGGGTCATAGGACCCGTTAGGACACACTTGAGGGTTCCAGTGTGTCCATAGGGGTGATAAGGACATCCTAGGGCTCCTAACATGTGATAAGACATACTAGGACCCGTAGGAAGTCCCCCATGACCCCTTTTGACACATTTGAATACTCAAGTGTGTTCAAAGGGGTCGTAGAACCCCTTAAGACACACTTGAGCATTCTAATGTGTCCATAGGGGTCATGCGAACTTCCTAAGGGTCCTAACATGTGATAAAGCATACTAGGACCCCTAGGAAGTCCCCATGACACCTTTTGACACATTTGAATACTCAAGTGTGTCTAAAGGGGTCATAGGACCCCTTAGGACACACTTGAGGGTTCCAATGTGTCCATAGGGGTCATGAGGACTTCCTACAGGTCCTAATGCATCATAATGCATACTAGGACTCCTAGGAAGTCCCAATGACCCCTTTTGACACATTTGAACACTCAAGTTTTTTTGAAGGGTTCGTAGGACCCCTTAAGACACACTTGAGCATTCTAATGTGTCCATATGGGTCATGCAGACTTCCTAAGGGTCCTAATGTGTGATAAGGCATACTAGAACCCCTAGGAAGTCCCCATGACCCTTTTTGACACATTTGAATGCTCAAGTGTGTTTGAAGGGGTCGTAGGACCCGTTAGGACACACTTGAGAGTTCCAATGTGTCCATACGGGTCATGGAGACTCTCTCTCTCTCTCTCTCTCTCTCTCTTTCTCTCTCTCTCTCTTTTTCCCTCTCTCTCTCTCATCACCCTCTCTCACCCTCTCTCTCTCTCTCTCTCTCTCTCTCTCTCTCTCTCTCTCTCTCTCTCTCCCTCTCTCTCTCTCTCTCTCCCTCTCTCCCTCTCTCTCTCTCCACCTCCAATGAACTATTCTTCAAAGCCTCCATTTCTGCATAGCTAGGGTTTATGGTACCTCTAAAAGGAACAATTATGCCCCTATAGGGACTCACGCTCATGCTCAGAATCATATTATTTTCATGCATTCCTTGACATTTAATACCAAGATTTAGCTAGCTGCCTTTAAAGACCTAAACAAAACAAAAAATAAAATTTAGGCCAAAAATATATACCACATTTATTTATGTAGTACCATCAACTTCAACAATCCAACCGGCTTCCTCTGCTAAGGCATAGATAACTTTATTTATGTTTTCTTTGGGAGGATGATTATAATTTCAATATTTATACAAGCCCTAAAATATTTTCATCATTATCGCTCTCCACCTCTGCTCTCTCAATTTAGTCCTCTCCATTGTAGTCAACTTAGCCATCCTTACCTACTCTTTAATAAAGATTCTCCAAAATTTGTATACAAAGGCATCCTACAGGAAAAATTGAAAATTTTCCCAGAGAATATCCACAATTCGTATACAAAATCATCATATAGGAAAAATGACAAAAAATTAATAGCTAAAAGGTAAAATTTATCATTAACGCCGATAGTACCAAGGTCATACCCATTATAAAATATTGGCCTATGACATGCAAAATGAGCAACGCAAGTGAAATGAAAGGGAATTATGGATCAAAGAGTGAAGGTGCATCAAATCAGAGCAATATCATAATAAATGTAGAAAATACTGCTACGAAAAAAAATATTTTCATATTAATGGGAAAGAGTGGGGAGAGCTTCTTGGACCCATGATAGAAGTTACAGATAAGGAGGAAGAGCTAGGAAGGGGAAAGCGACAAAGGAAAGAAGTAAGATATGCGTGTGAGCCTATGTCACATGATTATGATGAGTACTCACCATCTACTAGTAGCTCAAGTAGTGACAAAAGCTTTTCAGTGCACATGTGCATTGACACAAAAAATTTAGATAGAGAAGTAACAAGTGTTGTGGAATTATCCATAGAGCAATGTGATATGAAGCCTCAAATTGGTTCATTAGTAGGCAAATAATTTGGTCATGCACTTCATTCTAGCACCACAAATATTTCTATTAGAAATGCCTATTCATCAATGGCCTTGCATTTACGGGACTTGGGAAACTAAGTTACTCATGTTGGGCTTTATCCCTCAAATGTAAGTTCATTTCCACCTTTGGCAAGGTAGTCTCACTCCTCATTTTACAAAAAAGGGCAGCCATTTATGACCCAAGGTTTTAATCCAGCTGACAAGCGGAGAGCTTCTCAAGGTACTGATCTCTTTCGTAGAGAAGTTCCTGATTCATCTCAAAGTTCTCTTTTAGGTGACCAACATGCTGGAGGTCCACAAATAGACCCATTGATTTCCCAAATTGGTAAAAGGGTAGATGCAATTTTTGAAAGAGTATCCCAATTGAAGAGAAATGGAAATTCTAGTGAGCATAAAGTTATTGCAGATCCAATGGGTGTATCTCCTCCATTGACAAATATAATTGCTTCCAGAGACTTGAGTTTAAATGGAGACTTTCTATTCCCAAACATGCCCCAGTCAAGCAAATGAACCAGATGTTGCATGAGTAAAGTAGATAGTGGTTTATTAAAGCATCTACATTATCGCACTTTCTATCAGTTACTACTTTTTGAGCAGCTTGCCAGCTGCTTCTGTGTGGGATTTCTATAATATATAATGTCCTCATGCAAGTACATGCCAGTTTTTGTAAACATTTTCTGTTGTAAAGGGTTAGTGAGCAATATCAAAGAAAAGGTTCTTGCATGTATTATTTAGACACATATCAATTAGGAAACCATTTTTCTCCCGTTACATGGCAGAAATGCCTAGATTCACTTTGTCGGTATCAATAAGCAGCAAGATGAGGGAAGAAATATTTGTGAAGAGGAAGTAAAAATGTTCTGTCCAAAACCATTTGGAGAGTAATATTCTTCTCCTAATTGTAAAAAGAAACTCAAAATGCAGAAGACAACAAATAGCTAGGGCATTTATTTCCTATGACCTATGTCAATTTCAGTTCAATTCCTATTGATGATATTCTCAATGTGTAAAAATAAACTAATGTGTTATTTTAAAATGGTGTTGATTGAAATTTATGAACATATGTCAAATATCTATTTTTTCCAGAATTTGAAATAGAACCAGTGGTAATATAATCAAATTCATGAATTTCACATCCAATCATTGGATGTTAATCAAAAGTACAACACAGTAGTATTTTTGAACCGATAAACAATCTTAGTCTTACTTCAAACCTACTCCCGTGTATGTGGGTTCTTGGAGGTATCTACTGAACAATGTGTGGATCTGCAATGTCCCTATCCAGGACCTTACTCACTTTGCTTAGAACTCCTAATTAGAATTTGTATTTCTAATGCCTGCTGTGATATTATTTAAGTTTGCTTTGCTCCTTACTGATTAATATTGTTATGAATTGGTTAACCTCCCCCCCCTCTCTCTCTCTCTCTCTCTCCCCTTCCCCTTCTCTCTCTCTCTCTCTCTCCTACTCTCTCCCCTTCCCCTTCTCTCTATCTCTCCTACTCTCTCCCCTTCCCCTTATCTCTCTCTCCTACTCTCTCCCCATCTCTCTCTCTCTCTCTCTCTCTCTCTCTCTCTCTCTCTCTCTCTCTCTCTCTCCCTCTCTCTCTCAGCCTCGCCACCTTCTCACTCTCTCTCTTCCTCAATGGTCACCCATGAATTTTTTAAATGGCTGATTGATTTCCTTTGCTTCTTTCAATGGCCATCCATGATTTTTTTGCAATCTTCCAACCTTTCACACATAGTTGTAAAATACATATTAATATATTATACATATAAAATAATATATAATATATGATATATAATGTAACATTTAATATTAATATATATTAAATAATATTTAATGTAAAATGTATATTATATAATATTTTATATATATATATATATATATATATATAATATATATAATCTAATATATATCTAATATATAATTTTTGATATATAATATATCATATGAAGGATGGAGAAATGGGAGGGAGAAAGGGGAGGGAAAAGTGAAAAATCAAAATTCTGTCAGCATTCTTGGGTACTCGAAAATATCAGGTACCCGATTAGGCTCGGTATTGCTTTGTGCACCAAACCTACATGGTCAACTATTGAAATGTCTCAAAAATGTGTTTTTCTCTTGTTTCTTTGAGTTCTAGACTTCGACCATGTAGCTAACAACTTTTTTTTCACCCGAATTTGATGAAACGAAAAGGGTATCTTAAGGAGATTATCAACTTTCTATCAATATAATTGCTGTCAAATTTTGAATTCGGTAAGTAATTATTAGTTATTTTCTAATTGAGTTACCTCTAAAGTGCTGATTTATATACTGATTGAAAAATGACTATAACTTTTAGACGGTATAACATTTTTGAAATCCAAAAAATGCGTCACATTCTATGCTTCGCCTACTATAAGGAAAAATAAATAAAATTGAATTTTGTAAAATTTTGAATGAGTTAAGGTGGTCAGACATGGGAGTATTTTTATTCTGAAAAAATTGTAGCATAAAATTCATAATTAATTATTTTTTTAGAATAAAATTACAAAAAAAATGTGTCACATCCAAGCATGAGTCTACTACTTATATATAAAATCTTATAACAAAATATTATCATTTGATTATGATTAAGGTGGTCATACATACACCTTATTTTTTTCCAGAAATTTTTGTACTACTGCATTGAAATCTATACTTTTCACCAATCATACTAACTTTTTTTTCAAAAAAAGCCTAGTAGTTTAAAAAATAAATTCAATTTTCTACAGATTCTATCCTTACAACTTTTTGATATTAGGTTGATAGCTATTTGAAATTTTCATGTCAAGTTGACTAACCCTGATTTGCTGATTTTTCATTGCCACTTAAGGGCATAGTTTGGCCCCTCATGAGCTTGCACATACCCATACACATATACATACACTAGTAAATTTTATCTTGTTTTTCGATGAGGATTAGTCAAATTTTTAATACCAATTGGTTGCCCAAACGACCAAAACTGTTGTCAGAGTTTTTTCGTCGATTATATGACATACTAAACCCTCGTGGCAATTCCAACATCTGTAATCATTGAAATAATCACTTCAACCTGGAAGAACTATCGATCATACCTTCCATCTATGTGACCAATGTTCATCTAAATTACGATGAGTTAGGGTTGAAACTCTCATCGCAGGTTTAACATTCTCGTTGAAATGTCAAAGTCCGTTCATCTCTCTTTCGATGACATTTGGTTAGAATAGTCATCGAATATATAGAATTCTCATCGAAAGGACTATTATTTATATGTCAAAAAAGTGACCAATAATAATTTTTGGTTAAAAAAAAAATTATATATTATCAAATTAAGCATACCAATATTATGCTTTAATTGTTTACATAGTAATCATGTCCAATGGCATAATTTAATTAGGGCCAATAGAATAAATTACAAAAATTACATCAATTAGCACTATTCATGATACGCTTGCATAGATCACTAAATCCACCTTTCCTTATCATATCCTAAATATCACATAAAACATTAGTCTAGAGAAGAGCATAATATTCAAGCCATTAATGAATATCAACTTATATTTTTATTATTCTACTACATTAAATATTGGAAACACAAATCAAAGCTACAAGAATAATTTATTTCCATTACTCACAAATACAATTTATAAATCTCAAGGAAATGTATTTAGAACAAAAAACCTCCTTTTTTTTATAGTTTGATTGGTAAATGACAAAACCAGGCAACTTGGATCAGAATGACACAGTACAAGAGGTGACTCTATTTAAAATTCATGTGTTTTCCCCATGTTCTTTGACCACAATATTAGAGCCCTTCTATAAAATACTAAGGCTAACTTTACTGTCGTATATCAACTGATGGGCTTCTCTTGCATTGGATTCTCATTATAAGATATACATAAAACATTTTGAAATGGCCAAATAGTAAATTGACATTTGAGATAAAAATTTCAATATATGTTTATAGACCACCTAAAAAATCCCACGATTAGTACTAATTTTCTAAATGTTGTACAATTACAACATTTCCTCATCTTTTTATAAATATATTCAAATAATGAAGAATGATGTAAGGCACGCCTGAACATATCTGAGAGAAAAGTGCCAATCCTTACTCATAAATATTAAAAAATATAATGCTTGGAAATTCAATGATTCAAACCTTGTTTTTGAACAATATTTAGAAATTCAAACTATTAAGGATTACATATGGCACATCCAAACACAACCAAGAGAAAGGTGCCAACACTTACCGCAAAAACCAGGAATAACTCCAAGAGAAAGCTCTGGCAACCCAAGTTGTGCTTTTGGCGTTGAAATATAAAATATAAAATATAAAATAAGAAACTGAGTATCATTGCTCCATAGTCCATACCATTGCTAATTCTAACCCTCCACCAAGTGCAAGCCCTTAATAGTAGCAACGGAGGGCTTCTTAGCATCTATATCAGAACACAAATCAGTGTTATGAGGCACAAGTCAAATCGATAAAAACAAGTAAAATTCTTTTCTAACATTTTATGTTCTTAATAATGCAATGAAACAATACTAACGAGATAAAAATACATGTTTTCTTGTACACTTACATTATCTTGAAAAACAACATCTCCAAAGTACAAATTCACCATCAGGCTCACAATATCAAATTTAGCTTTCCAATGAAAAAAAGTTATATTACAAACTTAAATACCACATTACCAACCTTCAATTCTTTTGATCATCAAATAAACAAAAACATGACCCAGGCTAGATATGTCCCTTGTTAGAAAAAAGTTAAAAATAATTGAACACTAAGAAAATTTAGAGCTTATGAAATTATATGAAACAACAGATCAAATAAAATTTTGGTAATAGTCATTCAGAAACTCATACCAGTCTTTTGATAGTCCTGGAGAGTGCTGATGTCAAAACCACCTAAGAATTTACCTCCCTGCCCTAGTGGATAAGAAAACAAGAATAGTGAAAGAACACATGGTTATTTTTCATGTTTCTAATTATAAAACTCAAAAACACTTGAGCTTGAATATGATGTTGATATTAAAAGGGCATACATACCAGTAACAACAATTGCCCTCACATCATTTCTTCTCATTGCCTCATCATACTTTTCCCCAAGTGCACCAAAGACTATAAAGAAACAAGATAAACAAATCACAAGCATATAGCGATGTTAGAATAGTTACCAAAATGGTCATAAATTATGTTCTTATAGTAAAAGAATACTTTGACATAAGAAAAAAAATACACAATATTAAAATGATGTTTAATGTCATAGTGATAATCATCAATAACAGTGATACAATAATACCTTAAATTAAAGGGTTTTAAACATAGTGGTATTGCATTATAACACTAAAATTGAGCAATATACATAGAAAGACAATGTCGTGAAGGAAAAGAGATATGTAGATCTTATTAGTCTGTAGGAATGTTTAATGCTAATTAAGAATAATGCTAAATATAGTAGTGTGACAGTGTTGGTAAAGACAACATTTAGGAATACAAAATAGTGACCAAGAAAGATAAAATAGTGAGGGAACACTAGAAGACCACTGTTAGAGAACAATGATAATCACTGTCAAAAGGACAAGAAAATCATCCCCCAAGTCAAAGGGATACATTTATGAAACAATTAAGACAATGATTCAAAGACAAAAACACTATTATTGACAAAGCAAGAAAGATCAAAACAGTAGTTTTGTTGCTATAGTGCATGATTGGGCCAAACATTGTTCAATGCAAACAATAAATGAATTAAGAGAAGTGAAGAGGGTCACAAAGTAGTGCCATTCCTTATCATAGGGGTGTCAATAAGGGTCATGACTGTCAAAATGATTGAAGTAAAAATAAATCATTGTTATTAAGTAACAAGAAAGAGCAACCAAACTGACAAAATTAGTGCTATGAAGACAATTCTCATTGTATAGAAGCAATGGCGTTCAATGTATAAATGATAGTGACATATACAAACAAATTAGTGTTTATAGATGGATTGACAATGAACAAAGAGGTTTAAAAAAATAGTGATGTGTACACTATCAAATAACATTATGGTATTCACAATAAAAAAACAAAGATGTGTTCAAGGTTCTAAAATAGTGATTTGTTTTAGAATGTGAAGAGTGCAGTAAGAACAGTAGTAAGAAATGTTGCAATAACAACAAATGCAGGACAAAGATGTAATGGAAGTGAAAAAATAGTGATTATTCAAGGGTTTTTCTATACAAGGTCAATGGTGAACAAACATTGATACAAAACAATGAAATGACAGGATCCATGAGGAAGATGAGTTGTTCATTATTCTTGATGTAGCAAAGTCAATGAGATCAGTTGAAGGCCATAAAAAAAATCAGTCACAATTATCTAGGAACTATGTTAAAGCACTGTCCCAAGAAATGATGAAGGCATGTTTTAAAGAACAAAGATGGAGTCTTTGTTTTGACAGAGGGGTCACATTTTAGAGAGGGGTGACAAGAACCATAATACAGAGGTGTGATTTTATTATTTTTTCATAATGAATAGCATGGTGAGTTTGTAAATGATTTTCATAAAGAGCAAAAAAATATACCTAATAGGAACATAGTAAAAGTATCATATGGGGCAAATTAGAGGCCAAAAGGACATCAAGTGACAATCACAAGAACCTTATTGCAAAAATAATGGTCAAGTGGGCTTAAAGAAAATGTTTCTATAATGCATTAGCAATACATAACAATGATTAGTAAAGTGTGCAAAAAACTAGTGATAGAGTGTTGATATGCATAGAGGTCATAACAGTAATAAATGTTTATAACAGTGCTTTTAATAATGCTCCAAACATTGGGAATGCAAGATACCTATAACGATGAACTTCATTTTGACTTTCTTGGATGTCACTATTAACTTTAAGCTTATCTTTAAAGTTTGAGCTTCACTTGGTTTTGAGAATAGTTTAATATTCTCTACTTAACAATGCCAACCACGTGAAGGTGGAAGCTCATTTGGCCCCTCCCCCCCTAACATCACTCTAAATTCCCCATTAACATCTAATAACATTCATTCATTCATCCATTTTTGAAATATAACATTCAATCATTATAATCACATGATAACATTCATTAACACACAACATTCATGAATAATTCATAAACACATAAAATTCATTAACACACAACATTAATAAATAATTCATTAACACATCATTCATCAACATTACTAGTACAAAATTACATCCATGAAGACAATGTTCTTTCATTAGCAAAAAATGTTAATTATAATCATTTTTTTGGGGGTTTCTTGCTATTTTTTTTAATGTAACTTCTAAGAGGAAGATCAATGTCCTCATCATTCCCCTTCTCTATTGATTCTAATGCCAATGCATGTCTCCTCCTCATCTATTTAGGAATGGGAGGCCGTTGCGCTAAAGGGGGGTCCGCTACAATAACAACTACATCATGGGTTAAAATTCACACCATTTTATATTAGTGAATTACAAGTATTTAATTAAGTAAAAGAACTATAAATCAAAAAATTAATTTAAAAGAACAAAACATAGATTTTCTTTACCTGAATGTGCCACATGATCTACATGGTGATCACTCTGAACATCCTTCGGCACTCGTTCAACATGACATTCTGTATCCTCTAAAATACACACAAAAAAGGTTACACCAAGTTCAATTTAAGATGTTAAATTGTATTAATAATTACATTGTTAATTTTAAATAGAAAATGAACTCCTCCATCGACACTACGATGCACATCAGGGGCTTCATCATGGGGCGTAGGATCTGTGTTACAATTAAGAGGCTGCATTGCAATGTCATGCACATTATTATCAAATAGATTGTTGCTCAAGTATTCAATTTCTAATATATTTTTTTGGCATATTTACCTGTTCACATGATGTAGGAGACTCTTGGGATGGGCCAATGGAAGCTTGGCATATGCGTTCAGCCATGACTTGATAGCCTTCCTTGAAGACAATTTTTTTGTGTTCTATCGTGGCCTCTAAATTAAATTTAGAGCCCTGCATTTTTTTAATTAAACAAAATTATTTGCATTTTATAAATAATTTTTTTTTGGAATTCATTTACTGCTACTTACAATTCGTGCTTTAATTTTGGAATATCCACCAGAGCCAAGTCTGTGTTGCCCAATCTTTTGTAGACTAGCCTTTGTTTCCTTTGATGTGTCTTGCAACCTATGAAAAGTTAGAAATATGTTAGATGATATAGATATAAAGATCACTAATTAGTGCATTATTACATTGTACTAGTAGTTAATACTATTGCATACCTTCTTCTCTCATTTGCTGGTGTAATTCCTCTTTGAGCATCCCCTTTCTCCTTTGCATCCAAAATGAACTCATTCCAATCCCTCACTAGAATAAAGGGAGGATGCTTGTACTTTGGGTTCTGGACGAGACTCCTATATGAGTCCCTCACAGTCTTACAATGTTTGGAAGATTTTTCTAAAATTTTCTTCTCCTCAAAAATATTACTACCAAACTCATGCTCTAAATCTTTAATGAGCTGATCTTTTAATTTTTTGTCTTGCAAGTTCCACCTTTTAAGAAAAAACACAAAATTGTTAGATATAAAAATTAACTAAAGTTGTGTACCTTGAATATAGTAAAAGAAAATGACTGCATGAAAATAAAAATATTGTACCAATTAATGATATGAAAAAAAAATAGTGGGATAGGGTTAGTTCACTTATGATGTTCCACCTTGTATGTATGGTGGGCCCAAATATCTTCAGTGTGAGGTCATAAAGTATCTTATAAAATGAATCATTTCCTGCAAAAAATGTCATGGGATCATCAATCCAAAACTTTTTATGAATAGGTAAATGCATATTATAATATAAAAAATAATAATTTAAAAGTACTTGGAAGCTTAGGACATTTTAAAGGAATCAATTCATTATCATCAATCAACAATGATGTTTGCATAACTCCCATGCTAGAAACACGGGTAGATCAAGGAAATGATGGTGAATTATCACCAATACATGTACTCTGATCTATATTTGGCATAGCAGATGGTGTCGATGTATCTCCTACTCCACAAAATTAATCCACTATGAGATGCACCCAAGATTAAAGTACAAATTATCAAATCATAATTAACACAAAACCAAATATAGAAAAACAATGATTTACCAGGCATAGACCATGAAGGCATTGATGTTTGCATGCCCCTTGTTGCTGACATTACACTCGATAATCTTAGATGGACATCTGTCGACCTCCTAGGAGGAGTCTCCTGCACTTGATCACCTGAACAATACATTGTTAGCAAAGACATTCTGAAATAATAAAAGTAAGAGTTACCTTAAGAAGTTTTTGAATGTTCCAAAGAAAAAATTCCTTGTAACTTGTCAACTTAAGGATTATTTTACCTGAGGTGGCAAAAGCTCTGCTAGTACCGGCCTCACCGCTGTCCTTGACCAGGTTGTTGAGTTTGCAAAAAAATTTGTAACAAGAACACATACATATTTTAGTTCACAACATAAAAGAGTATAAATTATAAACCTTTATTGAACTTTTGTTATAACTAAAGATTCATTACTACTTACTTCATAACGATGTGTTTCCGCCATCAATTCATATTGCCTCTTCAACATCTCCTCAGTTGGATTTGCTTCATCCAAAATGCTAATAATTTATAAATTGACTTTTTTTAGTTTTTTTTTCACTACATTTGTTAAATTAAGCATTTCTAGGATATTGTCATCAGAAGGGGTAACTATTGCCTCTATTGTTGCAGGTGCTTTTCCCCTATCCTGAATATCAAATTGTGACAGAAATATCAGTAAAACTATAAAAAAAACTCCAAAACCCTAAATAAAATAATATAATAATATAACATTTTTCAACTATCTAATTTGTACAATTTCAATAAGGTTTACCATTGCTGAAGAATGGGTGGGAGGAGCATCCTCATGGCCTCTATCATGTGGGGGATCCATATCATCCTGTGACAAAGATTAAATATAAAAACTTTAGCGAACTGAAAGCAATAGACTTAGAAAAAAACACTTATTAATAAAATGGTATATAGTACTTACCACCCTCATGATAGTAACTTTGTTTGTATCTATGCAATTTAAATGCTAATCTATTAGCAGTTCTTCCCCTGCACTTATTGATTTTATCGCACATACAAAAACTTGATTCCCCTCACGTGCCTCAAATATGCAATTGGGTTGCTTATTAGTTGAGGAAGGTCACATACTATTTATAAAACCCACAATATTAACTATTGCTTTTGGTCTCCCATCAAAGTACATAGAAAATCTTTTACTTTGATCATTTTCTTTCCATTGTATATAATTTTTTGATAGTGCATACCTACACATACTTTTTTTGTATTGAACAATCCACATCCAATCATTGTAATTGTAACATAGACCAACATACTTCATCAATTCAACAACTTTTTTGTAACATACCTTTATCCCATCCATGGAAAATAGGCCTCATGTAATCAGGATAGAGCTATGTGATATATCCTCTCATTAACACAAAAATCAGTGTTAATTGGAGGTAGCTCATTGGGTACCCATTGTTTCTCAATATGTGTGTACCAAAAGGGCACCTTGATGTCACCTTTGGTCTCATCATCATAAGAATATGACCCCTCTTTAGCAAGGAAAAATTGCATGCGTTTATTGAATTTATTTTTAATCTTTTGACCTCTAGTTGATCTCCTCATTTTAGCCATACTACATGTAGAACTTTCATCTACCATTCCCTCATTTCCCTCATTCGATATAGATAGATCTGACAAGTACCTATTTGGTGGGTCTTGCAATCCATCAAATGAGATATTGTCACGTCCCCGCTTCAAATAGAATTTTGATAATAATTAAATAATATATATAGAATAATCAAGTCATGACCCATACGTACGGTTCTTCTTTGTCTATACGTGGGAGATATAAAATGTACTAAGTTGAAAGTGATTATATAATTATATGTCTATACGGTTCTTCTTTGTCTATATATACTGTTGTGGTCCCACAACCACGCTCCCCTTTCTTGGCCCTTATGGCCTCAGGGGCCCCCCTTCTACTTTTTGCTTGCCTCATTTTGTCATCTTTAGGGTTGGTGTCCTTAGTTTTTTTAGCTTTTTGGCCTTGTCGGTCTTGTCGACTTGTCGGCCTCTAGAACCTTTTCGTGGTCTGAAAGGTGCGAAAGGCCCCAGCAGGAACATTTTGGCTAGCGAAGTTTTCAACCATTTCACACTTGTCAGTTTTCCATTCTTTCGGTGGCTGAAATGTGCGAAGGTGACGAGAGATCTTGGGTGGCTGTCTTATTCAGACTTCTTGATGGTCATCAATACCAAAGGTACGACTCTCGGCAGAGTCAACCTTTTGGTGTTTTTGGCCTATCGGACCTCCGAGATAGCTAAAAAGGCCAAAAGGCCGCTGCGTAGGGTGATGACATCACTAGATCTTGCATTTCCTATAAAAGGTGCGAAGGTCATTTCAAATCCTCACTTTGCGCATTTTCTCCTCTGTCATCCGCTCGCTCTATTTTTCACCGCCAGTTGCTTTCACTTCATTTCGCTCCCTTTTCCTCACTGGTCTTTGTCGAGCTCTTCATCTTTTGGGTAGGTGGTCTTCCCCTCTTGGTTGTTTCTTCCTTTTGTTTGTTGCGTCCTTTTTTCTTTCTCATTTCTTGTTTAGGTCTAGGGTTTTGCATTTTCGGTCTTAGTCTTTGGTGTAGGTTGTTTTTTAGGTCGGCCTTTTCGGCCTTAGGGATTGTCAAGGTAGTCACCTCACATCTCTAGGTGAGTTTGTGGTCGAACTTGTCGTCGAACTCATTTTTTGAGTTTGGCCCAAAACCCTAGTTTCAGACTTTCAAGGTCTGAAACTCATGGAGTGTTCACCAGATCAAAAATTGTCTAAGTTCGCATGCTTTCGGCATTTCAGTGTTTTTGTACACTGAAAAATACCATCCCCCGAAACCCCTGAAAGAAGTGCTCTTGCCTTTATTTTTTTGTTCTCCAGGTTTGCGGCCCTTTCGGCCTTTTCAGACTTCGGGACTTCTTGGGGTTTCAAAGGTCTGATAATGTTAGAAGTCTCTTCCCCCACTAGAGCCCTTGTCCATTTTTTTTTCCCTCCAAGCTCTGCGGCCTGTCAGCCTTTTCGGTCCTTTCGGCCTTTACAATGTCCGATAAGTGCGAAAGGCCGAAAAGGCCGAAATGTTTGGTGTTTGATTTAATAACTTAATTTCAGCAAGTAATGGTGCTTTCCAGTTTCTTTTCTCTCACTATGTTACTGATTCCAAACTTTTACTCTTTTCAGATATGGCCGAGAAGGTACTGGCATCTCCAGCAATGAAATACCAATTCAAAGGATACCACCCACCGTCTAAGGTGATGAACTTGCACGCTGGGATAACTGATACTGATATAAAAAATGTGAGTTGGAATGAATATCTGAACAAGTGTGCTCAACTGGTGGGCTACTCAGAAGACTATACCTCATTAGTTCATTTCTCCCTAGCGAATTCATCAACACACCCTGTCTCGATCCAATCGACAGAGTTGATTAACACACTGGCCAACCGCTATGTGCTAGATGAGTGCATGGTCAGAAATAGCATGGGAGAAGTTGTCCTGGACCTAAGGCCTGATAATATCAAGGATCTTTTCCATCTACCCAAGGGGGTGGACAAGTTCTTCAACTTCAATGTAAACAAGGGGATGGAATTTTACAATAAAGATACCCCGAGGGCTCACAATATTGTCAACAATGAATACTTGATGTAGTCATTGCCCAAGAATAGGCTGGATAGAATTGATATGAGGAGAGGTTATATGAAAGAAGATATCCAAGCCACTATCACAATGATAAGCAGGGTGTACGGCCTGCCCAAGTCCCATTAGCTGAATCCTTGGATGATCTTCCTCATCCAGAAAATAATAGAAAGACAAGCAAGGTTCGATTGGGCCTCTATTCTAAGTGATTAGTTGGATGAGCAGCTAATTCAGGTAAAGACAGATCCACACTTTTACATGACATCTTATGTTGTGTACTTACTAGCCTCTAGGGTAGTATATCCAGGGTTGACTAAGGTTGGAAACATCGGGGAACAAAACACATGGCCTTCACTTTGTATCCTCAATTGGTGCGAAAAGGACTTCATCGCACATAATAGCCCAGAATTTAGGATAGTTAATGATGCCTTCATCTTTGCAATCATCTACTCCATCGATGGTGATTTTGCTAAAAGGCTATCAATAGAAGCAGTGAACGAAGTGAAGGCCATTGGGGCATTTTATATTTAATTCAAAATATTCACATACATTTGGGTGGCAGGAAGCACTTTAGCACCCAAGAAGCTCCCATGATACCCTCCTGATAGGGTAGTTCTACTGGAGATAGCTAGGCAATTGTCTGATGCTCACGAGCATATCAAGCATAAGAAGAAACACTGCTGGAGCTTCCCTATTTTAGTCGGTCCTCATTGTGTTTCGGACATGAAAGTTTGCAAGTCTTTGGTTGGAGAATGGGATGAATTCCCACTAGCAACCTATAGTTTGGTAAGGCCACATTTTGACCCCATTGGTACTTACAGCCACATAATGGGAAGACACTATATCCATGAGCCACATATTGAAGACCATTGGGCTAATTGCGTGGATGATTATGAAGTAAGAATCCATGACTATTCTCAGATGAGCATAGAGTTGGCACAGGGTGCCCTTTCCTTGAAGATTTTGTAGAAGGCATTGGAGGCCAATTTAGATAAAGTTCTGGATTCTATATATAACGTGAATAAGGTATATAATAGGGCCATCCTAAATGTAGAAATAGATCAGGATGAGAATGATAGCATGGACTTCAGGGCCCAACATGTGGTCAAGCTGCAAGGTCATGGGTTGCTCATCCTTTTCCTATGCAACCACTTCCTATAAAGCAACTCCCCAAGAAACCATCTCAAGGAAATAAGAATGGGGAAAAGATACTGGAACCTCAGTTTAAAGGGGTTTCTCCTCTAAAACTCGAGACTGTATATCACCATGAATGCCCCACCACATATGGTCTAGTCATGCACTCCAAAAAGGTAAAAACCAGGATGATTGGGAGCATTGCTCCATTAGAGGAACCTTCATCAAGGGACCATGGTTCTCCTAGCTCAAAAAAGAGAACAAAGTTCAAAATAGTTGGACCTAAGCCGGTCAGAGTAACTAAAGGCCATGTTTATAAGAGGAAGGCAGGCTCAACCCCCACATAGATGGATACTCTGGAAGAAGGTGATGAGGATGTGTTGGATGAAATCCCCCTCATTAGGAGGACATAGTCAACAGGATTTCTAAAGAAAAGGAGAATAATGGAAGATGATCCTAAGGATGATGGAGGGGCTACTCAGGTAGAGCCAATAAATTTGGATGCCCTAGGTGACGATGAATTCAACATCTCTAATTTTGTATGCTTGCATGGGTTCAAAGAAGTTGAATGACAAGCTCCTATTTAGCTCACTAGCCTTTTTAGTGGCATAGGAGAAGAGTTACCATAGGCACCTCAAGGGAAAAGAGAGGATGAAATAGCCAAAGACCAGGAGGGGATTACAGGACCCGAGAAGGAATCATCTGTTAAGATCACCTCAGAGGAGGAAACAAGTACACAAGTACCTTTAGATGCATCTATTCTACCTCCACCCCCATCTCACCCTTCTACACTTCCCACCATTCCACTTCAAGAGCCTCCCACTTTCCCGCTTCCCACTCCCATGCTAGATACTCCACCAGCTCAGCAACCCTTTTCTTCCCATGTTCCTTTCCCAACTGCAACTCCACTAGCCCAATTTACCACTCCCCTCACATCTTCTACACCTCCCCCACTTAACATTCCTCCCCAAGTTCATATGGATTTGATACCCCAGAGCTCACAGGAACTAGAGAAAGAAGTTGAAGTCATCGTTAGAGAAGGGGGAGAAAAAATTCATATTGGATCTGAGGAAGAAGGTGATAAGGGAGAATCACAGACAAAAGAGGAGCTACATACAAAAGAAGATAGGCCTCAAATGGATACTAAGGAGAAAATAGATGATGAGCAATAGATGACTATTGAGGGAGAGCCGGAACAAGGTATTGGGAATGAGCAAGAGACAAAAGAAGAAGAAGTTCTAGTGGAGATAAGGACAGAACACATGGGGACTTCTACTGCATTGGCTGCTCCCTATGAGCCATTGAATGCATCCTCAAAGCCCACTTGGTTTACCAAAGAGGTGAAACCAAGGGTTAGGGTATATACAAATGAAGAGGTTGATGTCACTGTGCTAGGGCATTCCTTCCACCAAATGGAACCAGTTCCCCAGGCAAAGAGAATGTCCTATGTAATGCAAGATCAGGTGGGAAGGTGGAAGGCATAGGTGGCTCTCCCTACAATGAATATTAGCATGAAAGAGATCACTCCAGAGGATTATGTGTTAGAAGAGGTGGACCTGGGAGAACCAACCAAAGAAGGTAGCAAAACCTTGGCTACTTTGGGTCTAAAGCATGCTTTGGGTTTCATGAGTAAAGATGAGGAAAGAATAAAAGCATTGGAAGAACAGAATGAAGCAATGAAGAAATTCATTTTGAAGATGGTGGGTCCAATTGACCAAAATAACCCTGAAGCCTCATTATAGGAAATTTTGGAGAAGAAGGGGGATATAGACACTAACATTCCACATTCTTTTGTACAGGCTTGTGTGGATTGGAAGCTAGATTTTGAGCAATTCGCTAGCTTATCTCTTAGGCAGATTTTAAGGCCCTTTCGAGGGATTTTGGCAGGGATAGTTTCTTTGGTAGAGATCATGAGTGAGGAGAATGGGGTAGAAGAAACCATCCTAAATTGGCAAAAGGTATTAGATGAGCTGACAATGATAAGGAAGCAGCGCTTCTAGGTGCTAATGAAGATTTATGAAGGAGAAGAATTAGATAACTTTGAGGAATGGATCCAAGAGATAAAAGCGACATTGGCCATACTTGAGAAGGTGCTCAAAAGGTTGGATAAGAAAAGGGATGAGGGCATGCAATTTGTAAATGAGTTATAGGAGTTCTTTGAGGGATTAGTTTTAGATCTGTTCGATGATGATGATGACAAGACTATGAACCGGGTGAGTGATATTGTCAATCAGTACTTGAATATATTTCAATGGGTAAAGACAAAGGATGATCTTCAGCAAATGTTTTATCAAAGGGAGGAGATTCATAAAATGTTGCCTCATGAAGAAGAAATAAAGGCTTTTGCCAAGGGATTGAAAGAGTATGGAGACAGATAGAAGGAGATTCTCCAAGGCATTAAGATGTCAGACTTCAATGAGGTGTTGGAGGTGGTGGATAGATTCAAGAAGGCACATCCAGAAGTACCTTCTAGTTAGTGGGCCTCCAGCTTAAGATCTGTCAACTCCCATGTACAGAAAATGTAGTTTTGGTACTTAGTCATTTTTTCAGTGCAAGATTTTTGGCCATTTCGGCCATGGGGAGTTTTTGGCCACCAAGAAGTCTGACAACTCTGACAACTCCACAGTAGTAGAGATAAGGTTAGCACTTAGCCAATTTTGGGTGTTGCATTTTTGGACCAAGTGTCAGGTTTTGGGCTTTTTTTGGGCATGTCTGGGAGTTGACTCCAGTTTTCTCAGAGATCACTTCTCAGTCATCTGGGCTTCTTTCTTGGGATCATTTGGGCATGATTGTGGGATCTCTTTTATTCAGGACTATGTAGAGAAACTAAATCCAATGATCTAGGGGACAAACATGAAGATCGCCACACACATGAACCAGTTCCAGCCCACTTTCAAGATATCTAATGCTTGTTTTGATCAAATATTTGTAATGCATGAGGCCTAACTCTATGCTAGGATAGTTTAGCTAAGCTTTAGAAATAGTTTATTTAATGCAAAGCTTTAGTTTAGTTTTACTTTGAAGTTTGATTGCAGCAAAACCCTAGCTGCGAAAATAAGAGCAGAGCTCTATAAATTGTAATAAAATGATGTAATGAGGGTTGACTTGATCATTAATACAAGATATAAAATTGGTGCTTCATTCATGGTGTGATTCTTTTGCTATCTATGTGAAATTTGTGAATGTGTGATTTGCTCATTCTTTGTTTCAAAGAGCCAATTGGTTGTTTAGTGATTTTAAGTCTGCGATCTTTTAGTTCGGTGTTTGCTAGTATTACATTGTTGTGTTGTGATGAATTTCTGAAAAGATTATTCTTTGGTGCCTAAAGATTAACTTGTCTCACATGTGCATGCATTTGGAGTGGCTTCGTGATCTAATGAGTTTTGACTTATCATATGTCTGCATTTGTTCAATTTCTGTCGATGATCGCATCCATTTAGCTGAAGATTGTGACATGATCTGATCTCTATTGTGTGGGTTTTCTCATCTTCTTGGTTCTTTAATTCGCATGGTGGTTTTTTGCTAGCATATGTCCAATAGGTTTTGTTTCAAAAATTTCTTTCAAATCTCTTGTTACCTTACATCTTTTAACCCTCTTTGCAAGTTATTTCAGTAGATCAATTAAATCAGCATTGCTTTCATTCTTAAATCTGAAAATCACATAAAAAGAGATATCTTGGTTTCCTAAAGTTTATTTTATAGTTTCCCTTGAGAAAAGAACCAACAAAGGCCTCCTTGTTAAACAAATTTATATTTGTCTTTTGTTGAGCTATCCAAGTGGTTGAGACCCAGCCAGAAGGAACCTTGAGATTGATTTCGTCAGTCTTCCAAGAGGGGAAGTTGCTCACACAAATTCCTAGCCATTGTCCTCATGTAAAAATGACACTCAATAGAAGTGGTGCTAGAAGGAGGGCCCTCAAAAGAGACACCCCAGAATATTGGATTTTTCTCCCCTAAGGGATTTCAATGAGTCCTTAGATCTTCACCCAACAAAGGGGAGTTCCTTGAACTTACAGAGTTTCGTAGACCTCACAGCAGCAAAACAAAGCACAGAGAGGACACCTCAGATTATTTAGATCTTCCTCCAATTCCAACCATTACTTCCCTGCCTACTGCTCCACCACCACCAGCTCCAATGGAATTTTTTGCAAATGCCCAAAGTTCACCACTAGACTTGCAGGGATAGCTCCATCAGCTACCCAAAAATCCTGAAAAGTTCTACCCACGATTCATCTATGGAGAATCCAGGACAGTGGAAGAACATTTCCATGCATTCAAAGAATTGTGCAATCGGAAAGAGATTGCTCATCAAGATGTCATGTGCTGCCTCTTCCCATACACACTGGGAGAGTTTGCATATAATTGGTATCTGAACTTACCACGAGGATCCATTACTACCTGGGAGGATTTTGGAACAAAATTCCTTAATCAATTCAAACTATATGTGGATCCGACAAGTCTCCATCACCAGTTCATTTCGGTAAGAAAAGACCTCAATGAATCTATCCCCATGTTCAACCACCATTTTCACAAGATGTATCAGAAGCTTGAGGCTCCATACACAGTGGCAGTCGGCACCACCATACAAGTATACTTACACGCCTTAGACCCACTAACATCCATATTCCTAAAGAGATTGCCTCCAGGAGACATCGACACTCTGGAGAAAGTGTGTAACGAAGCTATCTTGTTCACTCAACAAATCGACCCGCAAGCGGGAGGAAGGTATGGTGTTCCACCTACATTGACAAATGTGGTCACAATTGGTCCATTCATAGTAAAAAATCAAGTACCAATGCACCAAACCCTGAAGATCAACCCGGTGCCAACTCCATACGTCACTGCCCCACCACTGACCATCACATACCCAAGGTATGACACACACAGGGCTGCCTTGTGTGAGCAAAAGGTCACTGTCCCAAATGAACTAGACCAAGCCCTAGTCAATGAGTTGGATGCCATGAAGAAAATGATATCCCAATTAACTATAAAGATCACACAAATGAAGCTCAACCCGACTCCAAATCAAGGAAATCCCCCACGACCAGCTGCTGCCCCAAATAATTACTCTCAGAATTAGAATCGTAGCTATGGCAATTATAACAACAACAATAATAATAGTGGGGGAGGTTATGGGAATAACTCTCAAGACAAACAATTTGGGCAACAAAGAATGAATAGGACTTGGAATACATGCCCGAACAATGGTAGTATCCCTACGAATAACACCAATTTCTTCAATTCATCAGAGACCAGCTACACCCAAGGTCCCAATATGCATCAGCCAGATTTTGAGTATAGGGGGGATTATGATAATCAAACCCAAGATCTTGAGAGCTCCCAGGCTCATTTCAACACCATGGCATTTGAGTCATATGATCCAAGTTCAGATGGAACTCCAGTCAATAGCACTTTAGAGGAAGAGTTCATTTTCCCATTCAACCAAGAGAGCCAACCAGAAAATTTAGAGGCCCATGCTTTCCAAAATGGCAATAGAAATACCCACAATTTGAGAAGCAAAAGGGAGCCCCTGATAGATGGCATTCCTCCAAGTATGCAGCCCACTCCACCTGACCCAAGGGCCATCAATAATCCTATACCACCGAGGGGACCTAATACCACTATTGTCTAGACAACATCATATCAACCCACCGCATCAAAAGGCCCAGTCGGGGCCAATGAAAGGTATAGTGCAGTAGAGGAACTGAAAAGGGTTAGAACAAACATGTCAATGTATGATATGTTGCAGAGTTGTCCCGCACAAAGGGAAGCCTGTTGGAATCATTTTTCGTTGCACCAAAAGCTCAAACTGTCAATGCCCAATACAAATGCCAGATTTAACCCGATCCATGGGAGGCGGTTAAGCCATGTCACGAATCTCCAAGGAGGTGCTGACCACCAAGTTAATAATCTCCCCCTTAGCACCGACTGAGCCTTCAGCACCCACTGAAGGGAGACTTGAACCCGTGACCCAAAGCTCTGATACCAATTGTTGGAATCATTTTCCGTTGCACCAAAAGCTTGAATTGTCAATGCCTGATACAAATTCTAGATTTAACCTGATCCACGGGAGGCAGTTAAGCCATGTCACGAATCTCCAAGGAGGTGCTGACCACCAAGTCAACAAAGCCCTCCTGAAAACCTTGGATCATTCTAAGCTAGCTTCCCCAAGAAATAATGCCAACAATTGTCTAATGTGAATGCAATAGAGGCGATGCTGACCATGTTCAAAGATAGGGTCGAAGTGCCTCCATTCTTTCTTAGCCTCAAAATATTTGGGAAAAACCTACACAACTATTTGATCAACTTAGGTGCTTCATGTAATGTGATGCCACTATCTATATGCCAGAGATTAGGAATGAATCCTCAGCTAACTAATCGCGTGGTGATCTAGCTTGATAAAACTGAAGTCAAAGTCATTGGGGTTTTGAAGGACACACGGATTCAACTAACAGTTCACCCTAGGATCTAGGATTGCATCGATGTTCATGTGGTGGACATCCCAGAAACCTATGGCATGCTACCCAGCTAGGAATGGACGGGATCTTTGAGGGGTTGGTTCTCTACTGATTTTACCCAACTATGGATGCCATGGAAGGGGCTCAACAATCAAATTAAGATTGATGCAGAACCTAAACTCAAGTAGATGATAACTAATTACAATGCCCCAAATGAAGTTTTGTTCTCACAGGTCGATTTAGGAGTATATAGTTTTGACAAAGCCTTCACATTTAGCCTCAAAGGTGAAGAGGATTCTGACAACAACCCAGTGCAAGGATTGATAGTTGCCCAGATTTCAGATGAAGTTTTCATGAAATTCATAATAGGCATGAAAAAGAACATGAGACACCTTGGCAGAGACGCTAACCCAAATATACTTATGTTGCCAGGTTATTGTCACCTCCATCAGACCAATCATTCAGAATTTACCTACCGAGATTGTCAGTAGGTAGTTATTTAGGTAGTCAGCCAGATGTCAGATGCACCCTAGCTTAGTGGAGACACAATGGAGGACTCAAAGGAGGAGGTTCTCCCCCTTCAAAAACAACTTGAGGTCCCTACAATAGAGGGTTTTTTGCAAGAAGAATGGAGTTCCTCTGATGATGGATGTCTACCCTCGTGCGATGAAATATGGCGCAATGCCTAGGCAAAGCAAAAAATGAAATAGGTCCCTCTGTCAAGAAGGGAACACCCTGACAAAGAGACATCAGGGACCCCAGAACCAAAAGACCTATCTCCCCTCTAGCTTTTGGTGAACCCCAAGATAAGATACCTCCATCAGAAGTGATTCCAGAACCCCAAATCAAGAGATACTTTAATAAGAATCACTCGATCTGGACACTTCATTTTGACGGATCCAAGTGTAAGTTAGGAGCGGGGGCAAGGATCGAGTTAATCAACCCTCATGGGGGCTCATATTGCATTGCTTACTAGTTGTAGTTCCTTTTCCCTAATAATGTTGCCGAGTACGAGGCTCTAGTTCAGGGTCTCCTCCTCGCGCATGAGAGAAAGGTAAAAGCAATTGCCATGGAAGGTGATTCACAATTGATCATCTGGTAGATCAAAAGCCAATACTGCTATATGGATAAATGACTAATCTCATACCACAACTGCATTTGGGATTTTATCAAATATTTTGAAGCCTTCAACATTCGAAGTCTCCCAAGGAGAAGGAACATCATTGCTGACGCTTTGACAATGTCTAGAAGTTCCTTGCAACCACTAGAGAAGTCTAAGTTGAAAAAGTTCTCCATAGAACTCATGGCTGTGCCTGTTGTTCCTAATAACATCAAAAATTTCCAAGTATTTCATGACAATCAAAAAATCCTAGAATTCATTATGAACATTGGGATCTCTGAAAAATAGAACATTAATGAAGAAGAAGGTGAAACAGAGGAGCCCAATGACTTGGGGATTTTGAACTTGAAAACAAATTCTATTCTGAAGGGCATGGTAGCTTTGGAAAGGATCTTTGATAAAGATGAACATGCTTGAGAAAGAGCAAAAACCCCAGTAGTAAACAAAGATGATTGTGAGCTCTACAACCTGGGCACACAACTTGAACCCAGGGAGGTCCGTATAGGCAAGGTTGGCACACCACAGGAGAAGAAACAGATGGTCGAGCTTCTCGCTGAGTACAAAGATGTCATAGCATGGTGCTATGAATATCTAAAGACCTATGACCCCAGCGTCATAGCCCACAACATCCCATTGAACCTAGATGCTAAACCATTCCACTAGAGGCAAAGACCAGTCAACCCAGTGATCAAACCAGTGATCCAAAAAGAGGTACAAAAATTGCTTGATGCTAAGATAATTTTTCCCATAAAGCATTCAACTTGGGTAGCCAACCTGGTCCCCATAAGGAAGAAAAGTGGAGAGGTTCAACTCTACGTGGATTTTAGAAATCTAAACAGATCTTCTCAGAAGGACAACTATCCTTTGCCTTCTCTGGGTGAGGTGTTACAAGTAGTCAATGGTTCTCAAATGATGTCCTTTCTGGATGGCTACTTAGGGTACAACCAAGTCATGGTGAAGGAAGAAGACCACTTGAAGATGGCCTTCACTATGAAATGGGGAACATTTTCCTACCACCACATGCCATTCGTCCTAATCAACGTAGGAGCTACCTTCCAACGGGCTATGGATGAGGCATTCAAGGGTTGGGTCAACAAGTGCATCGTTATATACATGGATGACCTCATAGTTTTCTCTAGGAACTGGGCGGACCACATCAGAGATTTGCAAAAAGTTTTGAAGAGGTGTCTATGCTATGGGATTTCCTTGAACCCTAAGAAGTGCATTTTTGGGGTGACACAAGGTAAACTCCTCGGGCACATTATATCCAAGACAGGTATCTCAATTGACCCCGAAAGGGTCGAGGCTATCCTTAAATTAGTCCCACCAAACAGCAGGAAGGAATTGAAGTCTTTTTTCAAAAAAATCAACTTTGTCTGGAAATTTATCAGTGGTTTTGCAAAGATAGTGTGCCCCTTGAACGATATGTTAAAAAAGGATGCTAAAATTGAATGGAATGCTTTGGCTAAAGGGGCATTCAAGGAAATCAAGATGTCCATTGCCACGGCTCCAGTCTTGGTCAGTCCTGATTATCTACTACCATTTAAAGTCTACTCTTTTGCTTCAGAACATTCATGTGCGGGGATCCTCATGCAAAAGAAAGAAGGTGAAGATGAAAGGCCAATTGTTTTCATGAGCTACCCACTAAAGAATGCAGAGCTCAAATATCCTAGTTTGGATAAATAGTCTTTTGCCTTGGTCAAGGCTATCAAGAAATTCAAACATTACATACTACGAAGTAAGGTCATTGCTATTGTTCCAAATCCAGTAGTTAAATCTTTATTAATGCAAAATGAACTCGGGGAGCGAAGAGGCAAATGGATGGAAATATTGCAGGAGTTCAATATTGAGATACAACCAATGAAATTGGTGAGGGGTCAAGGTCTCACTAAGATGATAGCCAATACAAAACAAGGATTGGTGTGCCAAGTGTACACTAGTGAAGGAATAATCACTGATGTATGGTATCAAGACATAGTCTACTACTTGCTGCAAAACTATTGTCCAAATGGATTGAACGGTTCTCAATGGAGAGCACTAAAGAATAAGAGCAATTCATACATGCTGAAAAATGGGAAGCTCTACAAATGCAATTACAATGGATTATATCTATGATGTTTAGACTGAACAGAAGTGGATCTAGTTCTCATAGAATTTCATGACAAGTATGGTATGGGACATGGATCAGCAGAAGCCACAGCTCATCAGATACTAAGATCTAGCTATTACTGGCCAACTTTGTTCAAAGATACCCACAAACATGTGTGCTCTTGCCATTTTTTCAAAACCAATGCCATTCAAGAGAGACACCCAGCGATGCCCTTACAACCAGTATATGAGGTGCATCCATTTGCCTAATGGGGGCTAGATTTCATGGGGATGATCAATCTCCCATCTTCAGCAGGCCACCAATACATCTTAACTGCAATTGATTATTGTAAATGCTAGACGGAGGCATAGGTTATGAAAAATTGTACCATAGAAGTGATCACCAAGTTCTTGGAAGAGTTCATCATCACAAGGTTCGGCATGCCCTTTTTCCTGGTATGCAATAATGCTCCTTACTTTTCATCCATGAGTCTCATTCAATGGGCTTTCGAGAACCAAGTAATTCTTAAATTCTCCTCTCATTACTACCTGCAAGGGAACGGAGTTGCTGAGTCCACCAACAAGAACCTGACAATGGTAATCAAACGTCAATTAGATGATAATCCCAGAGATTGGCACACCCAGTTGAAATATGCTCTGTGGACAGATCGGGTCAGAATCAAGAATGCCCTGGGGCCTTCTCCCTACCAATTAGTGTATGGTTCGCAACCCATCTTTCCAATGAACCTAAAAATACCAATCTTGAGATTCATGGATCAATACATCAAGGGTGAGGATCGGGTGTAGATTTGTCTTATGAATTTTTTGAACCTCAATGAAAAATGAACCATGGCCCTAGACCATGTAGCCAAACACCAGGTTGTCATCAAGCGATGGTTTGACAAAAGAGCGACTATGAAAGCTTTCCAAATTTTTGATTTGGTCCTAATGTGGGACAAGGCAAAAGAAAAACCAGGCAACCACACAAAATTCCAATGTCTATGGATAGGCCCATTCCAAATAGCTAAGATCCTAGGAGAAAATACCTTTCAGATTAGTTCTCTCGATGGAGAATGGGTCCCATTACCAATTAATGGCCAGTTTTGAAAGCACTATTTTGGGACTTGATTGGTTCCTTGTACTTTACTGTATATTCTTGTATTTTATTATTTTTTGTTGTTTCGTTGGGTTGGTGTTAGTCTTTTCATCCGTGTCTTTTCTTTGTTTGCAGGGGGTCTACGTTTTCTTTTTTGAGCAGTCCTTTCAAGTAGCCCAGGCCTCAAGTTAGGCTTCCCACGGCTTGAACTATGGGGATAGTTCTATCTTGCAGTGAGCCAAGGACAGGGATAGGAGGAAAGATTGCTCCGTTTTAGAATCCTTGGGAGTGTAGGCCGGATTGAAGCATCCTCAACACTGAAACACATTTTAAAAAGAAAATTCCAAGCCACGAGCTTCTCTAGGTGAGATTCCAATTTGCGCCAGGAAGTGCCCATAGTCACGAAGAAAGCCTAAAAGTCAGAACCCTTCCCAGACTGAAATACAGACTAAAAAAAAAAAAAGAACAAGAAAATGAAATGGAGGAATGCATAAAGATGAGATAAATAAAGAGATACTCGAAACAAGGACAACACAGTCTAAGCACTGCCCCGGTTTTCCAAAAAAAAAAAAAAAAACTACAGAAGGCATTTTGTAAAGCCACAAGGAGCATCGAAGCAGTTTGCACGGAATAAAATTTGCTAATAGATGAGTGCTCTCAAAGGGACTTGCCCCAAAGCTTAAATTAAATCAATTCTAAGAGCCCTCCTATGAAGTTTAAGCACTTCTACTAAAGCTCATCTACAGTCAGGAAAGGGTGACTTTGACAACCTCTATCAGGGCTATCAATGCCTGCCTGGTAATAGAGCAAGGTCAAATTGACTTATGGTCAACTTTTGGTTGATGGGCACTGATCTAGCAATAAGAGGTAGATCATCAAGAGGAGCTTACGGTGAGATTTTTCCAGGAAAATTGAACTCACACCCACACACACTAGATGCAGACATCATGGTTTTCTCAACCTTGGTGACATTAAAAGGCACACTCTATCTGATAATCTTTGTACTTGGCTCATTGTGCATCATGGACTATCTCCAGATCAACTGGCTATAGGGAATTTTCATCATTTTTTTGTTTGGGCTATTTTTTGTGGTCCCACAACCACGCTCCCCTTTCTTGGCCCTTATGGCCTCAAGGGCCTCCCTTCTACTTTTTGCTTGCCTCATTTTGTCATCTTTAGTTTTGGTGTCCTTAGTTTTTTTAGCTTTTGGACTTTTCAGCCTTGTCGACCTCTAGAACATTTCAGTGGTTCGAAAGGTGCAAAACGCTCCAGCAGGAATGTTCTGGCTAGCAAAGTTTTCGGCCATTTAGGCCTTGTCAATTTTTCATTCTTTTGGTGGCTGAAATGTGCGGTGATGAGAGATCTCGGGTGGCTATCTTTTTCAAACTTCTCAATGGTTGTCAATACAGAAGGTCTGACTCTCATCAGAGTTGTCCTTTTAGTGTTTTTGGCCTATCAAACCTCTGAGATAGCCGAAAAGGCTAAAAGGCCGCTGTGCAAGGTGATGATGTCACTAGATCTCGCACTACCTATAAAAGGCATGAAGGTCATTTCAAACCCTCACTTTGTGCATTTTCTCCTCTGTCATCCACTCACTCTATTTTTTACCACTAGTTGCTTTCACTTCATTTCACTCTATTTTACTCGCTAGTCTTCATCGGGCTCTTCATCTTTTGGGTAGGTGGTCTTCCCCTCTTGGTTGTTTCTTCATTTTGTTTGTTGCATCCTCTTTTGTTTCTCATTTCTTGTTTAGGTCTAGGGTTTTACATTTTTGGTCTTAGTCTTTGGTGTAGGTTGTTTTTTAGGTCAGCCTTTTTGGCCTTAGGGATTGTCAAGGTAGTCACCTCACATCCCTAGGTGAGTTTGTGGTCAAACTCACCGTCGGACTCATTTTTCGAGTCTAGCCCAAAACCCTAGTTTCAGACTTTCAGGGTCTAAAACTCATGGAGCATTTACCAGATCAAAAATCATCTAAGTCCACATGCTGTTAGTGTTTCAATGTTTTCACACACTAAAACATAGCATCCCCTGAAACCCCCAAAAGAAGTGCTCTTGCCTTTGTTTTTTTGTTCTCCAGGTTTGCGGCCCTTTCGGCCTTTTCAGACTTCGGGACTTCTCAGGGTTTTGGAGGTCCGATAATGCCAGAAGTCTCTTCCCCCGCCAGAGCCCTTGTCCATTTTTTTTTCCCTTCAAGCTCTATGGCCTTTCAACCTTTTCGGTCTTGTCGGCCTTTACAATGTCCGATAAGTGTGAAAGGTTGAAAAGGCCAAAATATCTGGTGTTTGCTTTAATAACTTGATTTCAGCAAGTAATGGTGCTTTCTAGTTTCTTTTCTCTCACTATGTTACTGATTCCAATATTTTACTCTTTGCAGATATGGCCAAGAAGGTACTAGTGTCTTTGGCAATGAAATACCAATTCAAAGGATACCACCCACCATCTAAGGTGACAGACCTGCACGCTGGGATAACTGATACTGATATCAAAAATGTGAGTTGGAATGAATATCTAAATAAGTGTGCTCAACCAGTGGGCTACTCAGAAGACTACACCTCATTAGTTCATTGCTCCCTAGTGAATGTAGTGGCACACCCTATCTCGATCCAATCGGTGGAGTTGATCAACACACTTGCCAACTGCTATGTGCCAGATGAGTGCATGGTCAGAAATAGGATGGGAGAAGTGGTCATGGACCTAAGGCTTGACAATATCGAGGATGTTTTCCATCTACCCAAGGGGGTAGAAAAGTTCTTCAACTTCAATGTAAACAAGGGGATGGAATTTTACAATAAAGATACCCAGAGGGCTCACAATATTGTCAACAATGAATACTTGATGTAGTCATTGCCCAAGAATAGGCTGGATAGAATTGATATGAGGAGAGGTTATATGAAAGAAGATATCCAAGCTGCTATCACAATGATAAGCAAGGTGTACGGCCTACCCAAGTCCCATCAGCTGGAGCCTTGGATGATCTTCCTCATCCAGAAAATAAAAGAAAGACAAGAAAGGTTCAATTGGGCCTCTATTCTGAGTGATCAGTTGGATGAGCAGCTAATTCAGGTAAAGAAAGATCCACACTTTTACATGACATCTTATGTTGTGTACTTACTCGCTGCCAGGGCAGTATATCCAGGATTGACTAAGGTTGGAAACATCAGGGAACAAAACACATGGCCTTTCACTTTGTATACTCAATTGGTGTGAAAGGACTTCCTCGCACATAATAGCCTAGAATTTAGGATAGTTGATGATGCCTTCATCTTTGCAATCATCTACTCCATCGAGGGTGATTTTTCTTAAAGGCTATCAACAAAAGCAGTGGCCAAAGTGAAGGCCATTGGGGAATTTTATATTCAATTTAGAATGTTCACATACATTCAGGTGGTAGGAAGCACTTTAACACCCAAGAAGGTCCCAAGATACCCTCCTGATAGGCTAGTTCTACTGGAGATTGCTAGGCAATTGTCTGATGCTCATGAGCATATCAAGCATAAGAAGAAACATTGTTGGAGCTTCCCTATTTCAGTTGGTCCTCATTGTGTTCTGGACATGAAAGTTTGCAAGTCTTTGGTTGGAGAATGGGATGAATTCCCACTAGCAACCTATAGTCTGGTAAGGCCACATTTTGACCCCATTAGTACTTACAACCACATAATGGGAAGACACTATATCCATGAGCCACATATTGAAGACCATTGGGCTAATTACGTGGATGATTATGAAGTAAGAATCCGTGACTATTGGCAGATGAGCATAGAGTTGGCACAGGGTGCCCTTTCCTTGAAGATTCTACGGAAGGTGTTGGAGGCCGATTCAGATAAAGTTCTGGATTCTATATATAACATAGATAAGGTATATAATAGGGCCATCCTAAATGCATAAATAGATCGGGATGAGAATGATAGCATGGACTTCAAGGCCCGACATGTGGTCAAGCTGACAAGGTTCTGGGTTGCTCATCCTTTTCCTATCAACCACTTCCTATAAAGCAACTCCCCGAGAAACCATCTCAAGGAAAGAAGAAGGGGGAAAAGATACTGGAACCTCAGTTTAAAGGGGCTACTCCTCTAAAACTTGAGACTGTATATCACCACGAATGCCCCACCGTGTATGATCTGATCACACACTCCAAAAAGGTTAAAACTAGGATGACTAGGAGCATTGCTCCATTAGAGGCACCTTCATCAAGTGACCATGGTTCTCCCAGCTTAGAAAAGAGAACAAAGTTCAAAATAGTTGGACCTAAGCCAGTTCGAGTAACTAAAGGCCATGTTTATAAGAGGAAGGCAGGGCCAACCCCCACATAGATGGATACTCTGAAAGAAGGTGATGAGGATGTGTTGGATGAAATCCCCCTCATTAGGAGGACATGGTCAATGTGATTTCTAAAGAAAAGGAGAATAATGGAAGATGATCCTAAGGATGATGGAGGGGCTACTCAGGTAGAGCCAATAAATTTGGATGCCTTAGGTGATGATGAATTCAACATCTCTAATTTTTTAGGCTTGCATGGGTTCAAAGAAGCTGAACAAAAGGCTCCTATGTAGTTCACTAGCATTTTTAGTGGCATAGGAGAAGAGTTACCACAGGCACCTCAAGGGAAAAGAGAGGATGAAATAGCCAAAGACTAGGAGGGGATTGCAGGACCTAAGAAGGAATCATCTTCCCATGTTCCTTTCCCAACTCCAACTCACATGTGCGTGCATTTGGAGTGGCTTCATGATTTGATGAGTTTTGACTTATCATACGTCTGCATTTGTTCAATTTTTATCAATGATCGCATCTGTTTAGCTGAAGATTGTGACATGATATGATCTCTGTTGTGTGGGTTTTCTCATCTTCTTGGTTCTTTAATTTGCATGGTGGTGTTTTGCTAGCATATGTCCAATAGGTTTTGTTTCAGCAATTTCTTACAAATCTCTTATTATCTTACATCTTCTAACCCTCTTTGCAAGTTATTTCAGTAGATGAATTAAATTAGCATTGCTTTCATTCCTAAAATCTGAAAATCGTATCAAAAAAGAGATATCTTGGTTTCCTAAAGTTTATTTTACAGTTTCCCTTGAGAAAAGAACCAGCAAAGGCCTCCTTGTTAAAGAGATTCATATTTGTCTTCCATTGAGCTATCCAAGCGGTTGAGACCCAGCTAGAAGGAACCTTGAAATTGATTCCTTTAGTCTTCCAAGAGGGGAAGTTTCTCACGCAAATTCCTAGTCGTTGTCCTTGTGTAAAAACAATGCTCAACATATACATTATATGATTATATAATATGTTTATTTATAACATACGTGCTCAGTGATAAACAAGAATAATATAAGAAAATTATGTCTATTTATTAACTTATACCTGTTGATCCATGTCACTATGCACGATCCTCGCCAAAGGGGTTAAATTTTCTACATATGTTAATCATTTATCTTAAGTTAGCTAAAAATTACATGATATGTATGCTCCAAATAACTTAGAAGACAACATGAACAATATGAAACATCGTAAACATGAACAAATTTACCTTATATATGGAATGCAAGATCATCAATAGAAGGGGTGACAATGTCTGTAGTCAATTGCCTGTTTGCAAAAAGGGTGACAATCAAACACAATATATACATTTATCAGCAATAATTAATTGTGCATCATAAGAAAAAAATTGGTAATTATAAATTACATATGTTGTAATCATTAGAATTGAACACAATAAATATGTAATCATTAGAATTGAAATCAATAAATCAATATTAAACATATATACTAATCAATATACATATATTTAAATAATTAAATCACATACCTTGCACATTTCAATCATGTCATTGATCATCTTCTTCATCCATCTCATCATCATCACCATCATCATCATCATCATCATCATCATCATCATCATCATCATCATCATCATCACCAGTATCATCATTGCCATCATCACCATCATCATCACCATCATCACCATCATCATCATCATCATCATCATCATCATCATCATCACCATCATCATCATCATCATCATCATCATCATCATCATCTTCTTCTTCTTCTTCTTCTTCTTCTTCTTCTTCATCATCATCAATATCTTATTCTTCCATAACATTATACTTTATCGGCCTTCCTCTTGGATCATGTCTAACAACAAATGACCAACCTTATTTATGTGAAACCTCTGAGTAAAATAATTTCTCACATTGGCTTGGAAGAACATAGGGCTCATCTCCAACTAACTCAAATGACCTTGTATTAATCATTGTAAATCTATTATCATGTTGAATAACAGCTCTATCTGGATCATTTTGATTCAGTCATAGCCTATACAATTTCACGATGAATAGAACTACTTTGAAGGAGTTAAAGTTGCACTCAATTATATCATCCAAGATGTCATAGTATCAATTTTGAGATTGTTGAGGATGTGTGTCATTTTTGTGTGTGTGAATTTTGTATTTGATCTATAGACACAACACTTTAGTAAAATATTAGAGGTTAGTTGAAATCAAAATCGTGCAATAAATGAAAAACTAAACTAACCAGGTGATTTACTACCTTCTAGTAGATGCGAGTATGTATTCTCAGATTATACCGAGATCAGTGACCTTGACGACACCTAAATGAAGGATTTGAATGCAAAATCTAGATATGGAATAAATGCAATTAATCTATTTTTTTGTTTTTTTGTGCAATTATGATAATGAAAAATTGATAGGAATCTATGCTTATATGAAAATTGATATGCTAAGGTGATCTAACTGTTCCCCAAAAATTCCCTATCCATTCAATTTTGATTATAGGCTAGTTTGAACTCCATCCCAGGGTCTCCATATTTTACCCTGTTGAGCCTCTGAAATTTTCATGGCCCTGTGTCTTGTTTTCTAGCCTCTACAATCTCTTTTAGCCCCTTGGAATACGAGTTTGAATTTGAAAAAGTAGCCGTTGGACCCAAAACACCCTAAGGCCTTTCTATTTTGCAATTACCTTTTTAGCCACTTAATTGTGTCTTTTCTCCATGTGCGCCTTTTATTTTAAATTCCGGTCGCTAGGTCACCAGAATATGGAAGCGGTTATGGTTTTTGTCAATGACTTGGTGACTGTGTTCGCAAAATAGCCTATTTTCAGTGGTTTAGCCCTTAACAGCCTACAACTTAGTGAGCGGTCATCTTTTATTGGTGGTCTTGGGCAGTTAAGTCAATAGAGACCAATAGCTAGTGCATGATTTGAAGGAATATTCCAAACCCTTTAGATTAGGCAATGACCATTGATCTTTATTCCAATGTAGTGTTTCAAGTTGACAGTTGGGTCCACTGCCATGTAATTCGAGGTGTCTGATCCTGACTGGTCAGAGGTTATGATGTGGAGTTCTATCAGCGGGCCCGATGGGTTGTCTTTCCTATGAGATCTAGTGGTTGTTGTATGATCACATGGAATATTCCAAGCCCATGTGATCATACGCTGACTGTCCAATCTTCCAAGTTGCCAGGGGTTTGTCAGGTGGGTCCTCAGATTCTAACACACTTGAATTCTATTGGCTAGCTAGACAATGACTGGAACTTGTCAGTGGGCCCGAAGTCTTTTGGCTGATGTGGTAGGTTAAGGATCGTGCAGGATCAATGATGGTCCTTATATCTTTGAAGTAAGATGCACGAAGGTTAAGGAGGTGGTATAAGGACAACCGTCTAATGAAGATTGATGTTGTGGGTTCGTGTTGCCAAGAGGCACTGACACCCTTGTTTCTCATTGGTTGTTGGGTAAAAAGTTGGCATTTTGTCAGTGGGTCTAGGAACCTTAGGTGAGGTAGTCATCAAGGAAGATCTACGGTCATCGCATGATCTGATAGAATCTTCTAACTCCATCAGATCATGCGACCACTGTTTGATGTAGATTCAAGGATTCTTTTGTCAGGTGGGTGCCAGTCACATAAACATGGTCGCTTCTCATTGGTCCCAATCGATGAGGTGGCATTTGACTTTTCAATGGGGCTCGTGACTATTTCAAGGTTGATCTAAGTCATTTGATCTACCAAGAATGAGTGATATCGATGGCTACATTTTAATTTTGGTCAACTAGCCATTGCTTTTCAAAATTTTAAATATCTTTCAAGGTTTTCTTACTGGTTCATTGCGGTTGGTCGATGGTGTGGTGTGGGTAGCTTAGAGTTAATGATTTCAGGATAGTTACAGTCAAGGGAATGTTGAGAAAGATCTGGTGGCCATCTCCTATGATTTCTTAGGGTACCATGTTGATGTTCTTATGCCGAAGAAATAATTAAGAGGTTGGCACCACCTATGGCCTTCCGTACTTCAAATTGCAAACATCCATGACACGCTGAATTGCAGGGAGGTAGATGGATCAAGGTGGCTTGTCCGTAGGTAGATGCAGTACCAAGATGGGCACACAAACATGATATCTAATTGGTTGAGATATTTCCATGACATTTATGATCAGATTTGATAGAGTTAGGGTTTGATTATTTTATGAAAATCTATAACCCTAATTAGGTTTTGCTCCTACCTGCGTGCATTAGAGGAGATGTATATATTGTTTTTTGGGGCTTTTTGAAGCTCAAAGTTGGCAATTGTAAAAGAGAATTTTCTCTTTGAGGAGTTATCCATGGCATTCTTTCTACCCTCTGACTTTCTACAGTTTGTAACTTTCATCAGAACTTTAGATATTGCAAAGGTATTTTGTGACATTCTTTCTATCCCTATGCTTTATTGTCTAAATTTTCTCTTATTGAGTTCAGTATAAGCATGTTTTCAGTGATATCTTAGGGTTCTTGATCCCTCTTTCTTGTGTATTCTTGTGGATGATCTGATTCGAATGATCTTGTGGGTATACTTCAACCCCCTGACAATCTATCTCATTCCTATACATATTTGTAGAAGTGGATGTTTGTTTGCAGGTTATAGATTGTGTTCAATTCTTAGGAATGCTATTGTTTGTGAAATCCTCACTTTCCTTGAATAGCCTCTTTCTATTATAGACCCTTCTATGAAATATTGATGCAAGCCTATTCAATAAGTTGTGATCTCCTAGACCTAAGTTTGTGCACTGATTTCATCCTCCATACTGTAACTCAAACCATCATTTAAGTGTATCACCTAGTAGGATAGTTTTCTTTCAAGTTATTTTTCCCTTTCATGCATTCCTTCTATCCCTTTTCCCCTCAAAGAATTTACTTTCTTGTTAAAGAAGAAAATTAAGGTGATTATCCAAGAGGAACCAGCCTAGAACCTAGAGCTCTCATCTTAGTTAGCATAGGTCCCACAACCTGGAGATGATTCCCATGTTATACTAAGTTATCAAGATCAAGAGAGCTTGAAACAAGGGTGCAAACTTAGTGTATAACAATTCTAACATGCCCGGTGGGACAGCAAAAGAAGTTCATTTTGAAAAGATTATGCTATCTCTGATATACTGATTGCATAATACAAACTTTTAGAGGTTTTTCTATCAGGTATATCTGGTGACTCTACTGATTTCATAGATCCAAGCTAAATTTGTTCAAATTTTATGAGAAAGATTGAGACTAGAAGCTCAAAGCCTACTGAATTTTTAGAGTTGCCCTTAAAAAGAGGCTACAAAGGTAGATCAACTCAGAGAACATCTCCTACAAGGAGAGTATAGTCTACACCACCTGATACTTCAGAAAGGATACCTTTGCCCTTTCATCTCAGAAGAAGAGGAAGATCTCTAACCAGAGATCTAGAAGAAGATTCAAATTTAGCATCAAATACAACTCACACAATTGCTACGCATCAAATTTTAGTTCTTACAATGGCTAGACAGTTTGCTTTTGCACCTTTCAACCAAGGGAGCCCATTGAACTTTGCTCAACATCATGATGTGCCCTTGGTGGCACTAAAGAGTCTACCTGATTTCACAGGTGAAGGACAAACTACAATTTTTGAGCATATAAGATATGTGACCACTATTTATAGCATACACAATATAACTCAAGAAGATGTGGCCACCAAACTATTACTAGCCTCTCAAAAAGGTAAGGCTGTTAAATGGTTTAGAACTTTAACTGTCGGCTCCATTACTTCATGGGATGAATTAGGGGATGAATTGAGTAAGTATTTTGAAGATAAATCAGACAATTTGTCTTTGGTTGAGCAAGTGACAACCATTAAAAGAGACCCTCAAGAACAAATGACAGATTATAACAATAGATTCCTCAAGACATGGAATAGAATTCCAGTCTTGGTGAGGCCATCAGTTGACCATGCTTTCTTATACTTCTTACAAAATTTGAATGGTCAAATTTATGTCATGATCCAATCTATGGCTGGTACCTCTTTACCCTAAGCTTTTGACATAGCTGTCAGGGCTGAAAATTGTTTAATCCAAACAGGTATGATAGCTAGAAGGCCACCCATGCCCATCTTTCCTAGCCTTCAGCCCATTGCACCTTCGCAAGTACCCCCATTTACCCCTATTCCCAGCATATTAGCACCTCAGGCTAGTACTAGCATTCAGGAGCTAAAAACAAGTTTCTCTCAAGAGCTGCAAGAGATAAAGAATAGCCAACAAACTAGTCAGCAAGAAATGACAAACTTGTTGCAAACTTTGACTAAGGAGGTCACAAACCTAAAGAGGCAAGGGAAAGGAATCAGACCACCCTTTTAGCCACAAGGCCAAGGTCCTAATTAACAATATCAGAATCAGGAACAGCCTTATCAACCAAATAGGCCACAATACCAAGGAGGGTATCAAGGAAAAATGCAAAATTTTAATCAAAGACCATTCCAACCATACAACCCTGCACCTCTCAATTCTATGAATCGAGTTAGGGACATGGTCCTTAGTCAAAATAATATGGCTATGGACAATGAATGGTGTTTCCCTTGTAATCAGCCTCACAATCAGGCTACATGTTCAAATGGAAGGATGAACCAAGCACTGATGGTTCAAAATGCCTTACAAGCTCAATTGGAGGCTTCTTCCGGTGGATCAGTTCCTCAACAAGAACCACAAGATAATGAGACTGCTCTTTTCAATTAGGAGCAACAAGATTTCAATGGATTTATTGGTGAACCTTCCATTGCTGTGAACACAAGGTCAAAGAGAAGAGCTCAAGACATGGAGCGAGTAGACTCTGGTACTAAAGCTACTACATCTACAGAGCCAATATAGCAAGCTACTCCTAGCACATTCAAGAAGGCTCCTACCATTACAAGCAAAGAGGGCCAGACTCTCAAGGAGGTGGAGCCCATCATGGTAAAAGCACAACAAAGAGTACATGCTGTGACACCTTTCAACATTGTAGAAAACATGAAGAAGGTGAACATTACCATGTCTATGTGGGACTCTTTGGCTATTCCAAGGCAACCTGAGATTTTGAAGAAAGCTATGACTAAAATGACTACTCCTCAACCTACAAAAGAAGCTGCAAAGCTAGTGTTGGTCAACACTGATCAAGAAAAGGAGGCTCCAAGTTGTAACTCCAAAGCCAATATCATGCAAGATAGGAACTCAAAACCACCTCCTTTTTATGTATCCTTAATTATTGGAAAATCCTTAGTACATAATTGTATGGTAGACAGTGGAGCTACTAGTACTGTAATGCCCAAAAAGGTGGGTGACCAATTAGGACTTAAATATGAACCCCTCCAAAAGAAGGTTACACAACTTGATGGATCCTCAGTTAACACTATAGGTGTGACTAAGGATACTAGTCTAATCCTTCATGCTAGTCCTAATTTCTCCATCCTACTTGATATTTATATCATAGATCTCCCTGCCTTATTTGCCATATGTTTGTCAAGGGAGTTTATAGCCAAAATAGGAGGCTACCTTTCTTCTGACTAGTCTAACATGATTTTTCACACAAGATATGGTACCAAGGTTACCATTAAATCTGAATCATTGGCAGCACACCATATAGAGCCATATGTGTCCAATACCATCAATACAAACTGCCCTATATCTGATGACAGTGATTTCCCAATTATCAGAGAAGCAAACACTAAGATGAAAAGTATCCCTGATATTTTCCTTGATGAACTAGAATCAAAAAAGGTTTTTGAAGCACAAGAAAATGTTATTTGGGATGCTAGTTTGGGAAGTTATTTGATCCAAGAAAGTGGATCCATAGAGCCAAACCTTCTCAAAGAGGACACTGGTTCAGAGGATCAAAGTAATCAAGTTTGGGAAATTTTTTTTGATGGAGCTAGAAGTAGACATGGCTCTAGTGGTGGTGCTATGCTAGTGTCCCCAAGGGGAGAAAGATACTATACAACTTTTAGATTCAGTTTCTCCTGCACTAGCAACACTACAGAATATGAAAGTATTGTGAATGGATTGGAGTGGGCTAGGAAAAGAGGGCTCAAGGCCTTAAAATTTTATGGTGACAGTGATTTAGTAGTCAACCAAGTGAGAGGGATAAGTACAACCAAAAATGACACCTTGAAAGCATACAAACATAGATTTTGGGATGCAATTGAAGACTTTTGTGCTTTCAATATTGTTGCTATCCCTAGAAAACTAAATCAAAATGTAGACAGATTAGCTGCTATTGGGTCTCAATATGACATTCCTAACAGTATTTCTAAGGAAGAGACTCAACAGCATATCAAAGTGATTTTCAGACCTTCTATCCCTGACAATGATACTAATTGGCAAGTTTTTGACAATGATGAACAAATTCTGCAAGTCTTCTTTGAAGAAGATGTCTTCTCAGAACATAACCAAGATAGACTATTGCAAAGCTATGGTGACCAAGTGATACAACTTAAGTCTAATAAAATGCCTAGAGGTCTTGTCACCTTAGAGACTATCTTCAACAAGGATGACCAAGTTAAGAAGAATAAAGTTGGCCTGGTAGTTCAACAAGAGCATTATGTTGAATTAGAATTGGAACCAGGTAAAAGCTTACAATTTGGAAAACTAAACACTGATTTAGAAAAGCAGGCTTACAACCAATTATTTAGAGAATTCAGTGATGTTTTTGCATGGCAATATGAAGACCTCAAAGGTTTTAATCCAGCCCTTGCTCAACACACTATTGAACTAGAGCCTAATGCCAAACCAGTAAGGCAAAAACAAAGGCTTGTTAATCCCAAGCTTGAGCCATTTATGCATAAAGAAGTGCTCAAATTGATAGAAAGTGGTATCATCTACCCCATCAAACATACTAGTTGGGTTTCTAACCTTGTTCCTGTAAGGAAGAAGAATGGGGAGTTGAGGTTATGTGTTGACTTCAAGGATCTTAATAGGGCCTCTTTAAAAGATCACCATCCATTACCCTCTATGGATAAAATCTTACAATGTGTCTCTAGATCTGAGAGATTTTCATTATTGGATGGCTATTCAGGATACAATCATATCCTAGTCAATAAAGAGGATCAATACAAGACTACATTTACAACCAAGTGGGGAACCATGGCTTATCAAAAGATGCCCTTTGGTCTATCAAATGCAGGTGCTACTTTTCAAAAGGCAATGGATATGGCCTTTAAAAGCCTCATGTACAAATTTTTACTGGTCTACTTAGATGACATAACCGTCTATTCTAAACATGCAACATATCATATCAAACACCTGAGAAAAATCTTTGAAAGATGTAGAGAGTTTGGGATATCTCTTAATCCCAAGAAATGTGTGTTTGCAGTTCATGAAGGAAAATTGTTGGGATATATAGTATCCAAGAAAGGAATTATAGTAGACCTGAAAAGGATTGCAGCCATTCTAGAGCTACCATTGCCACATCATAAGAAAAGTCTCCAATATTTCATAGGAAAGATTAATTTTGTTAGGCATTTCTTGCCTAATATTGCAGAGTTATTGAAGCCTTTAATAGCCATGTTGAAGAAGAGTTCAACTTTCAGCTGGACTAAAGAAGGAAGAGCTAACTTCCAAGCTATCAAAGAAGCCTTGACAAAAGCTCCTGCTCTATTAAACCCAAATTTCACTAAGGATTTTATTCTTTATTCTTATGGAGGGAATGATACTATATCTGTTATGCTGACTCAAGAAAATTTAGAAGGGTTAGAGCAACCTATTGCTTTCTTCAGAAAAGGTTTAGAAGAATATGAACAAAGGTACTCTTTTGTAGAGAAACATGTACTTGTTGTGGTGAAGACCCTTAAAAAGTTTAGACATCTATTGACCCATAACAAGGTACACTTGAAGGTTACTCATCCAAGTGTCAAAGAATTTTTTCTTTCCAAGGACCTAAATGAGAAAAGAGTTGGTTGGATTACCAAAGTAATGGAGTATGACATTGATATCCAAACCACCAAGCTAGTTAGAGGAAGAGGTCTTTGTGAGCATTTGGTAGGGGATAAAATTTCAAAGAAAATAGAGCAAACAGATACATCTCTAGTTGTGCATGATTTTGAGGAACATGCCAAGGCATCAGGTTGGTTGCCTAACATGATTCATTACTTAAAGACAAGACAATGTCCTACAGGCCTAGATTCAACAAAAAGAAGATATTAGAGGTTACAATCTGTCCCCTTTGTGCTGATAGATGAGGCTCTTTTTAGAAAGGATCACAATGGTGTCCTTTTAAGATGTATTGATTTAGAAAAGATAGCTGATGTCCTATTTGAATTTCATGATGGACCTTCTGGAGGTCACTTTTCTCCTAGGAGTACTGCTTTTAAAATCATGAGGGCTAGACACTATTGGCCATCTATCTTTAAGGATAGTCATGATTATGTGAGAAAATGCATCAAATGTGCTATGTTTGCAGGAAAAGAAAGGCTTGCAGCTTTGCCCCTTCAGCCAATCAAAATAGAGCAACCATTCATGAGATGGGGCATAGACTTTATTGGTATGATTAACCCTCCATCTAGTGTAGGGCACAAGTGGATAATCACTGCAATAGATTATTTCACTAGATGGATAGAGGCAGTTTCCTTAAAAGAATCAAATGAAAGTGTTGTCTTAAGTTTTTATGATGATATAATTCATAGATTTGGTACTCCAGACTCCATAATATCAGATAATGCTTTAGCATTCACAGGCCTTAAAGTCTCAAAATGGGCAATCAGAAATGGCATCTATCTAAATACAAGTTCAAATTACTACCCTCAAAGCAATGGTTTAGCTGAATCAACTAACAAGAACTTGATTAGGATAATCAAGAAAACTCTACAGGACAACCAAAGGGATTAGCATACTAACTTGAAGTCTACCTTATGGTTAGATAGGATTACCCCAAAGAAGCTCATTGAAAATTCTCCTTATGTGTTAGTATATGGAAAAGAGGCTAAGTTGTCCATTTCAACTGAATTTCCAGCTTTGGACTTGGCTACTCAATATGCCCTGTTTGAAGAAGGAGATCCCTTACAAATCAGGTATGCTCAGCTAATGGAGTTAGAAGAACTCAGAGACAAATCCATGAAAGATATGGAGTTCCATCAGATTCAGACAAAGAAAAGTTTTGATAAAAGAGACAGGGCTAGAAATTTCAAGATTAGAGATGTTGTCCTCAAGTGGGATGAATTCAGATCAAGGCCTAGCAGACATACAAAGTTTGATTCCTTTTGGGGTGGACCATTTGTTGTTACAGATTATAGGGGGCCTAATGCTTTTCAACTATCAACTCTTGAAGGAGATGCCTTGCCTATTTTAGTTAATCGATTCCACCTGAAGCCTTGCTTTGAGGTCAATCCCTCCTTGTAAATCTCTGTGAATATGTTTCCTATTTTCTATCCCTGCTTTCTAGTTTAGTTTTCCTACTTTCCAAGAAGTGCCCATGCACAATTTTTTTCTTTCAGCTCTAGGTCTCTCTCTATCAAGCAAGTTTTATATCTCAGAGATGACTCCATGCCCAATGGATTTGCATTAAGGCCATTGGTTTCAATGTCTAGCAGGCTGACATCGAGCAGAAATCACCAAAATGTTGCCCAAAAATTCCCTATCCATTCAATTTTGGTTATAGGCTAGTTTGAACTCCATCCCAAGGTCTGCATATTTTACCCTGTCGAGCCTCTAAAATTTTCATGGCCCTATGTCTTGTTTTTTGGCCTCTACAATCTCTTTTAGCCCCCTAGAATATGAGTTTGAATTTGAAAAAGTAGTCATTGGACCCAAAAAACTCTAAGGACTTTTTGTTTCACGGTTACCTTTTCGGCCACTTAAGTGTGTCTTTTCTCCATGTGAAACTTTTATTTTAAAGCCTAGTCACCAGGTCGCCAGAATATGGAAGCAGTATGGTTTTTGTTAGCGACTTGTGACTGTGTTCACAGAATAGCCTATTTTTGGTAGTTTAGCCCTTGACAGCCTGCGACTCAGCGAGCGGTCATCTTTTATTGGTGGTCTTGGGCAATTAAGTCAACATAGATCAACAACTGGCGCATGATCTGAAGGAATATTCCGAACCCTTCAAATCATGTGACTACCATTGATCTTTATTTGAATGCAGCATTTCAAGTTGACAGCTGGGTCCACTACCACGTAATCCAAGGTGTCTGATCCTGATTGGTCAGAGGTTATGATGTGGAGTTCTGTCAGTAGGCTCGGTGGGCTGTCTTTCTTGTGAGATCTAGTGGTTGTCGTATGATCACATGGAATATTCCAAGCCCATGCAATCATATGCCAGCCGTCCGATCTTCCAAGTTGCCAGGGGTCTGTCAGGTGGGTCCTTAGACTCTAACATGCTTGAATTCTATTGGCTGCCCAGACAATGACTGGAACTTGTCATTAGGCCCAAAGTCTTTTGGCTGATGTGGTAGGTTAAGGCTCGTGCAGGATCAATGATGGTCGTTATATCATTGAAGTAAGATGCATGAAGGTTAAGGAAGTGGTATAATGACAACCATCTGATGAAGATTGATTTCATGGGTCCATGTTTCCAGGAGGCACTGACGCGCTTGTTTCTCATTGGTTGTTGGGTGAACAGTTGGCATTTTTTCAATGGGTCTGAGAACCTCAAGTGAGGTGGTCATCAAGGAAGATCTATGGTCGTCGCATGATCTGATGGAATCTTCTAACCCCATCAGATCATGTGACCATTGTTTGATACAGATTCAAGGATTCTTCTGTTAGGTGGGTGCCAGTCGCGCAAACATGGTCGCTTCTCATTGGTCCCGACTGATGAGGTGGCATTTGACTTTTCAAAGGGGCTCATGACTATTTTGAAGTTGATCTAAGCCATTTGATTTGCTGGGAATGAGTGATATCAACAGCTACATTTTAATTTTGGTCAACTGGTTGTTGCTTTTCAAAATTTTAAATATCTTTCAAGGTTTTCTTGCTGGTTCATTGTGGTTGGTCGATGGCATGGCATGGGTAGCTCAGAGTTAATGATTTCAGGAGAGTTGCAATCGGGGGAATGTTGTGAAAGATCTAGTGGCCATCTCCTTTGATTTCTCAGGGTACCATGTTGATGTTCTTACGCCAAAGAAATAATTAAGAGGTTGGCGCCACCTATGGCCTTCTATACTTCAAATTGTAATCATTCATGATAGGACAAATTGCACGGAGGTAGATGGATCAAGGCGGCTTGTCCATAGGTAGATGCAGTACAAAGATAGGCACGTAAACATGATATCTGATTGGTTGAGATATCTCCATAACATTTATGATCAGATTTAATAGAGTTAGGGTTTGATTATTTTATGAAAATCTATAACCCTAATTAGGTTTTTCTCCTACCTACGTGCATTAGAGGAGATGTATATATTGTTTTTTGGAGCTTTTTGAAGCTAAGAGTTGGCAATTGTAAAAGAGAATTTTCTCTCCGAGGAGTTATCTGTGGCATTCTTTCTGCCCTCTGACTTTTTGCAATTTTTAACTTTCATCAGAACTTTAGATATTGCAAAGGTATTTTGTGACATTCTTTCTGTCCCTATGCTTTCTTGTCTGAATTTTCTCTTATTGAGTTCAGTATAAGCATGTTTTCAGTGATATCTTAGGGTTCTTGATCCCTCTTTCTTTCTACAATTCTTGTGTATTCTTGTGGATGATCTGATTCGAATGATCTTGTGGGTATACTTCAACCCTCTAACAATCTATCTCATTCCTATACCTATTTGCAAAAGTGGATGTTTGTTTGTAGGTTATAGATTGTGTTCAATTCTTAGGAATGCTATTGTTTGTGAAATCCTCTCTTTCCCTGAATAGCCTCTTTCTATTGCAGACCCTTCAATGAAATATTAATGCAAGCCTATTTAGTAAGTTTTGATCTCCTAGACCTGAGATTGTGCACTGATTTCATCCTCCATATTGTAACTCAAACCATCATTTCGGTGTATCACCTAGTAGGATAGTTTGCTTTCAAGTTATTTTTCCCTTTCATGTATTCCTTCTATCCCTTTTCCCCTCAAAGAATTTACTTTCCTATTAAAGAAGAAAATTAAGGTGATTATCCAAGAGGAACCAGCCTAGAACCTGGAGGTGTCATCTCAGTTAGCATAGGTCCCATAACCTGGAGATGATTCCCATGTTATACTAAGTTATCAAGACCAAGAGAGCTTGAAATAAGGGTGCAAACTTAGTGTATAACACTAACAATAATATTCTAAATGATATGGATACTATGCAAAAACAATGAAAATCTCACAACAACTCGAATTCTCAAGATCAATTCTTTAGTCTCCAATTCGACAGTGTGAGCGTACAATTCATGGATGGATGGATCTCAAATGAAGAGTTGAAGCCTTAATTTATAGAAATCTAGGGCTTTGGAGGTGCATGAAAAAAAAGCCTTAAATCACTCAAATAACTCAAGTTGATTTTTGAGTTATTTTTAAATAAAGGATATTTAACTCACAAAAACATGCAAAAGTAGAGTTCAACTCAAAATAGAGTTTAGATCTAATTGATAATTGATATTTATCTTCTTTTATGATTGTGCATGTTTTATTTATGAATTAATTTAATAATAAAGTGATTTATTTCCAACTTAACTGATTTTGAAAAATAAAACAATTGATTTATGGGTTAATCAATTATTTTTCAAATTTTTATTCAAAAATAATATTATTAAAAATTGACAACTTGCTTTAATTAATTAAATAATAATTTAATCAATTATTCATAAGATTTTGGATTTATTGTCAAAATTAAATAATACAATTTAGGAATAAATAGAATTAACTTCAATTAAACAATTAAGTGGCAGAATTAAATCTAATTAATTAAATATTGAGAATATTCAATTAATCAAACTTTAGGATAAATATGATTTATCGCCAAATAATCATTAAATCAAAGATAATTAGGATAATTAGGAATAGTACCAAGAATATTCCCTAATGCAGAATTTAGGATAATCAATTAGGATTCGATGATGTTCAGATGTGCCTTAGGTTAGGACTTTGATGTCGATTTAGTTTGATATGTCAATATAGGAGGTTAATGAACCTATAACCCATTTTTGGGGTATTACATTTTTCCCCTCTTTGAATTATTGTAAGAAGCGCAGTGGTTCAAAGACAGTCTGTGTATGATGTTGAAACTGATGTTTGAAATTGATATTGATATGAAATAGAAGCTGATTGAAAGATTTGATATGAAGATAATAGGTCCTGAATGACCAAAAATAATGTTAACTATAACAATAATGAACCGATGATTACGAAAAAGTGTCAAAACACCTAATTCCGAACCTTATGATTGTGAAGAAGTGAGTGACCGATTCCATACCCGATTGTCCTTATATTGAATCACATTGGTATCACATCCGAACCCTTCAATTTCTGAAGAACCAAGGAAATAACACAATTGAACCAATAGTTGCAAAAAATTATACAATTTAAAAGATTAGGAGAATACTAGATTGATATGGATCTCGATGAATCTAATATGCCCCAAGCGATGAGGACTTTTGATGAATCAACAACTAGACATGGTTGTTGTCTTGATTACTGAGGAAATATATGATTTCAAATTTAGATTACATACTTTGAATGATGTGCAATACCATGCCCCCTTCAGGATGAAAATTGAAATCTGACAAGAAAAGTCAGCGTTATGATTTAGAAGCATGTTAATTTATTTGAGAAGTGGTTAAACACGTTCGAGAACACATTCTGCATTGTTGAGAGGTCTTGAAGACCAAGTTTGACTAGGTGAAACCATGAGTTGACCATGGGTGACCAAGTTGAAATTTTGATAGTTTGATGTAAGATAATCAGTTAAGTTGAATTCTAGATTTCTTTGATGTTTGAAGGTTGATTGTGTAAGTATTGAATAATATAAATGATCTCAGATTTTGATTTTGATCCTGAAAAAGGATTCTACTTGTTGTTTCATTGGATGAACCTTCATGTGAGATTTAGCTCTTATGATATGTTTTTAGCATTTTTGAAGAATCATTTAAGCATTGAAGTTTAGCCAACCATTGTAAGATCATGCAAACATGCAAAATGCAAAGAGACATGTAGAATGAAATGCAACCTAAGACCTAGGACCTAGTCACTGATCATGTGTCAGTCATTCTCATCATTGAATTTTTAGGTAACCGGATAAATCAATACAATTCCCACTAGTTATGAAACCATAGACATATGAATATTGATTTTTATGTGCAGGAATCAATACAACATCCACTAGTCAATCAACCATAGATATATGAATATTGATTTTATTTTTAGAATGTTGGATTAGATATAAGCACCAAGGCATAAATGTTGGGATGACCTAAATATCATGTCCATTTTGATATAGCAATTTTTATAAGCATCAAAACATAAATGTCGGGATGACAAAAATACACCTTGCATTACAAATAAATCAAGCAGTCAAGAGATCATTCGAAATACAATGTGAATTACCTGTAGTGACCCTTTATCATTCACATCCTTAGGTAAGATTGCATTTCATAGTAGGAGAAAGAACTCACTCAAAAAGATAGTAGTTAGATCAAAATTCCTTGAATTTTTTGGGTATCAATGGTCGAGGTACGCATGGCCATCCAATTCGAGATAGAGGCTCTTATAGTCGGACACCATTTCAATCTAGAATTTCCAAAGTTGTTAGATTTTCACATACAAGAAGAAAACAAAGAAAAGATTATGCCCCCAGTCATCACTCTCTAAATCCTGTAATGGACATCATCGAAGAGCTTGTGGGAACACAATATGCAAAAAATCTCAATGCGAATCAGTAAGCATACAAGGAGACAAAAGAATGTAAAAAGCATAGATTGTTTTCAGTTTGTGTTTGATTGCATTGTTATAGATGCAAAATCCTTTCTGGAGACGAGACTGACTGACTGACTCAGATGAAGCTTCAAAGGACTTTGACTGGATATGATACGTCTAAGATACATTGGAAGCCATAGGATATGACTTTGATTGCGCCCAAGTTTGAACATTGATAGGATACAAACGCTTGAGCTGATTGGTGTACACACTGACTTTATTGAAACAAGGATATATACAGACTAAAGCAGATTGAAAGTTGGGAAAGACCAAGATTATGCTGATAGATGGATCTTTTTGAATAGGTGGTTCCCATTTGCTAGGTTTTCACCATCTTGGCAGAGATTCTATTTTTGCTACCAAGGCGCCTATTTCTAGGTTTTCACCAAGGCACTTTTTCTTTTTCCAATTTTTTTGTACTTTTGATTTTTTCAAAAAAATTTTAATTTTGATATTTTTACTTTTTTTTGTGAATCATCAAGGCGCCTATTGATAGGTTTTCACCAAGATGTTCATTTTTTCAGGACTTTTTCCAATTTTTAAGATTTTTTCAGGACATTTTACCATACACTGAATGCCTTAGGCATATAATTTCTTCAGATGGAGAATGTTGATTGGTTCTCAGAGCTGTTCTCCTTTAGTTGTTGAGAGTTGATAGGCACTAGAGCCAAAAGTAGCAGTGATAACAAAGGGACCCAACCAGTTGGGTTCAAACTTCCCCTTGCATTCGTGATGTGATTGATTTTTAAGATTCTCTCTCAAGACTAGATCACCAACCTAGAATTCTCTGTGTCTGACTTTCTTGTTGTAACCTCTAGACATTCTCTTCTGATATACTCTAAGATGATCATACGTTGCTTGTCTGTTCCCATCTAGTAGTTCAAGTTCTTGCAACCTAGACACTCTGTAGTCATCGTCAGTTACTAGACCATGCATTTTGATTCTTAGTGATGGGATTTCAACCTCAATAGGCAGTACCGCTTCAGACCCATAAACTAAAGTGAAAGGAGTAGCCTTAGTGGGCATTTTGATACTTGTTCTATTGGCCCAGAGAGCTAGATTGATCATGAGATGCCAGTCTCTTCCTATTTTATTAACTGTAAGATGCAAGATTTTCAAGAGATTCTTATTAGAAGCCTTTGCTTGTCCATTCTCTTGAGGATAGTAGATAGAAGACCAATGTAGTGTGATCTTGAATTTGGCACATAGATCATCTCGGTCTTTGTTCTTGAATTGTCCTCCATTATCTGTGATTATGGAATGAGGTATCCCATATCGGCATATGATATAATTCAATATGAACATTGATATTTTCTTTCTAGTTGCTTGTGTCAAAGGGACTACTTCTACCCATTTTGTAAAATAATCTGTAGCTGTGATTATATGGGTATGTCCATTAGAAGAATGAGGATGTATAGCTCCTATAAGATCAAATGCCCATTGGTGAAAAGGCCATTGTGTAGTAAAGGGAATTAGATCTCTCCCTAGAGCATGAATTAAGTTGTCATGCACTTGGCACTTTTGATAGTTCTTAGCAAACTTGATAGACTCTTTCTCCATTTTAGGCCAATAGTGCCCAGCCCTAATAAGTTTTTGAGCTAGTGTTAAACCGTTCGAGTGTGACCCACAAATACCATCATGGACTTTCTCTAATGCACGTTGAGACTCTTCCCATTCTAAACATCTAAGTAGTGTACCATCTAGACCTCATTTGTACAGATCATGACCAATGATGACATATCAGGAGGCATTATGGATAAGGTATCTCTTTTCATGGTGGTTGAAGGTATCGAGAATGATTTGGTCTTGGCGATAGGAAAATAGGTTTTTGTATCTGGATGAATCATGACCAACAATAGTGCAGATCATGCAGGTTTTGGGGGAATCATATGTAGGATAAGATAGTGCTTCCACCAGGAACTCATAGCATAGCTCATGTTCAGGCTGCTGTAATAAAGTAGATAGTGTTTCCATTGCATTGGTAGCCTTATTCTCTGTTCTAGGAATTTGCTCAAATGTGATAGCTAGGAAATACTTCTTTAGATCATCTACCATTCTCTTGTAAGGAATGAGCTTTTCATCTTTAGTTTGGTACACATCATTGACTTGATGGATAACAAGTTGAGAGTCTCCATGAATTTGTAATTCTCTTACTCTCCACTCAATTTCTATTTTCATACCATTCAAAGGGGCTTCATATTCTGTAATATTGTTTGTGCAAGGGAGCTTTAATCTGAATGCTTTTGGGATTGAGTATCCTTGAGGAGTTATGAACAATATGCTTGCTCCTGATCCATTCTATGTATAGGAGCCATCAAATAATAACTGTCATTCTCTAGAAGAAAGAGTCATGATAGAGGAATCTGGAAATTCCATTTGCATTGGTGTATCATCAATCATAGGTGCATCTACTAATTGATCAGCAATAACCTATCCTTTGATAGCCTTTATTTCCACATATTCAATATCAAATTGACTTAAGAGCATGACCTATTTAGCCAATCTACCTGTGAGGGCAGCTTTGCATAGTAGGTACTTGAGTGGATCAATCTTAGCTACCAATTATGTGGTATGAGCTAACATGTAGTGTCTCAATTTTTGTGATGCAAAGATCACAGCTAGACAAGCTTTCTCAATCATTGAATAGTTCTTATCATATGCAACCAATGTCCTACTGTTACAGTATATAGCTCTTTCATTTTTGTTCTCATCATGTTGTGCTAGCAATGCCCCCAGTGATGTATCTGTTGTGGAGACATACAAGATCAATGGCTTCCCATGAATAGGAGGCATCAAAATAGGAGGATTTGATAGATATTATTTGATATGGTCAAAGTTCTTCTCACATTATTCATTCCATGCAAAGGTCACACCTTTATGTAATGTTTTTTTAAAAGGTTGTGATATGTCTGCTAGCTGTGATATGAATCTTCTGATAGATTGAACTCTTCCTTGCAATGTCCTCATTTGACTAATATTCTTTGGAGGTTGTATTTCCATTATAGCCTTCACTTTAGCTGGATCAACTTCAATGCCCTTCTTTGAGACTATGTATCCTAAGAGTTTTCCAGAAGTGACACCAAAAGCACATTTCTTAGGATTTAGTTTGAGACTAAATTTTTCCATTCTGTCTAGTATCTTGCTCAAGTCATCTAGATGTGCAGCCCTAATCATAGATTTTGCTAAAGTATCATCAACATAATCCTCCATAGTCCTATGCATCATGTCATGGAAAATAGATGTCATGGCTCTTTGATATGTAGCACCATCATTTTTAAGCCCAAATGGCATGACATTCCAACAGAAGGTACCTCATGCACATGTAAAAGTAGTTTTCTCTTGATCTTCTGGAGCACTTTTTATTTGATTATATCTAGAAAAACCATCCATTAAAGAATACATCTCAAAGCCTACAGTCATGTCCACTATCATATCAATGTTAGGTAATGGAAAATCATCCTTAGGGCATGCTCTATTTACATCTCTAAAGTCTATGCATACTTTGATTGATTTATCTGGTTTAGAAATAGGTACAATATTAGAGATCCATTCTACATAATCAATAACTCAGATAAATCCGGCTTTTAGGAGCTTCTCTAATTCAGCTTTTACCAAGAGTGCAACATGAGGATGCATCTTTCTTAATTTTTTCTTGACAGGTTTGACATTTGGAGCTATAGATAAATGATGTATTATAAGATTAGGATCCAACCTTGGCATATCTGAATATTTCCATGCAAAGTTGATCTTCTTCTCTATTAGGAATGTTGTAAATTTTTGCTTCTCTTCTTCTGATAAAGATTGTGCTACATGAATCAACTATAGTTCTTCTGTTGTTCCCAAATTGATGGGTTGAGTGGGCTCATCTAGAACTGGAGATCTATCCTGTAAATCACTCGAAAGGACATCGAATATCTCATCCTTAGGCACCTCAGAGAGGTTTTCACCTTCACATACATCTTTTATTTTTACTTTTGTAGGTTCTAAGACTGCCACAAAGTGGTTTTCACCCTCAGAACTCCTTTTCTTTTTCTTTTTATTCTTATTTTTGTAACTAAGATACTTGATGTTCGACTCCATCATGCTAATGCTCAGTTCACTGATGGAAGTACTCATAGGCTCAACTGCATTGAGGTAGCAAGCAAGGGCATAGTCATTTGGGAAGGTATAAATACCATGGCTTGGATTTGTGGAGGTTTGATCAATAAGGTCTGGATATTAGATAGTCAAAGTGGGGAAAGATTGGGAGATAGTATTTATAGATATGGATCTATCATCATTGGTCCTAATTCAATGCGCGAGTTCAAAGGTGATATTACAACTTAAGACATTCAATTCATGAATAGGCTCAATGTCATTGTGGGAGTCCAATTCATCCATAGGTGGATCAGACTCGATAGGTTCATCATCTCGTTCTAGACTTACATTGGGTTCAGGTGCATATTGGTGAATAAAATCAACATGTTTCTCTATAATAAGCTCATCTTCTTCTGGAATGGCTCCCCATTCATATTCATTAGATTCTTCATCTATGCCTCTAGGAAATCTAAGAACATGAGTAAAGTTAGGATGAATACCCCAAGAAGGGTTACCCTCAGATTCTGATTTGAATTCATACTCATGAGAATCTATCTCAGAATAACTACCACCTTCCTCTTCTTGATTGTTTTTGAGATTAGCTGGTTCTTGTGTTGCAACTATCTCTTGATTGATAGTAGATTCTTTTGTTTCTACTACATTAATTCTTTTGATTGGATCATCTTTATCATCAAGAAGGTCTTTGATCTCTTTAGGAAATTTTTCATAGGGGATGAGTTCTGAGCTGTCTGAATCACTATTTGATGGTTCTTTTTCTTCTTTCTTAAGAAGAGGTTCTCCTTGTGCGATCTGCTCTATGACATGAGAACAATTACCTTTGAGGTGAAAGGGTTTCTTTTTAAATCCTAATCCAACTTTGTGTTTATTTTATCTACTAGTATGTGGGATAGGTGTTATATGACCTCCTCTGACTCCTAGAGGTCCTTTACCTAGATATCCCATCTTAGATATCAATTTATCTCCTAGGCCATATGACTTAGAAGGATCTTTTGGTACTGTTGAGTTACTAGTTTTAATATCATGGGATTTAGATTCATCTTTGTATAGCCATGAAAGCACAGCTTCATCCTCTTCAAATTATTGCTTGGAGACTTCTTCTGCTACAAAATTCTTTTTATATGCCTCAAGGGGTTCTTTAGAATCTAGTTTGGATTGTTTCAAAGATTGTCCATAAGACTTAGGTGAGATAGGGAGAGATGTCAAAGATAAGACTGGCTCCATAGTATATTCTCCCATACTATTTTATTTGATATTAACCTCTTTTGCAAGATCTTCCATTTTAGATGTGGATGCTTCTTTAGTTGGTTCAATGGAAGATTCTCTGTTATTAGGCACAAACTTATCTGCACTTTCCTTCAATGTATTGCAAGTGGTGGATATGTCTACTGGAATAGTGACCTCTACTCCTTCATAAGGAAATTTCAAGCATTGGTGAAATGTAGAAGGAATAGCCTTCATCTCATGTATCCATGGTCTCCCTAGAAGAATGTTGTAAGCCAAAGGTAGATCAAGAACTTGACATATAGTATCTCTGATAACTAGACCTGCCCTGATAAGTAAGACAATGGTGCCTTTAGAAGATCTTTCTTGTTCATCATAGGATTTTATAGTTATTTTCTTTCTAGGATCAATAGCCAATTCTGAAAATCCCAATTGTGTGATCAAGTTGTAAGAACAAATGTTTAGGCTAGCGCCTCCATCTATCAACACATGTTTGACTCTATGGTTCTGGATCAAGACTTCTATATGCAAGGGCTAGTTATGCAAGTGACTCAAGGAGTTGTCATCTTCCTCTGAAAAGGAGATATATTGCATAGATGTAAGATGTCCAACCATAGTCTGGAACCTGTCTAAATCAAGGTCATCAGGAACATTGGATCTGAGCAAAGCTTTGTCTAGAATGGCTCTATGAGATGGAGATATTCGAAGCAACTCAAACATGGAGATTTTTGCATTAGTGTGTTGGAGTTGTTGAATAATGCTATAAGATGTTGGCCTTGTATCTTTAGGATTGGAAGATTTAGAAATAGCCTTCTGTTTGGAAGTGGAAGAAAGATTAAAGGGCATCTTAGGGACATTTGATGAATCTGGGATTTGTCCATTCAGATGTGCCTGAGCTTGTGATCAAGTAACTACATTAGCTAAAGGATGATCTCTATCCCCTTGCATAATTGTGATGACATTGCAATATTCAGAGAGACAAGGTTCAACCATATTGATAACAGCATTATTTCTAGGGTAAGCATAATTGACCTTTGCCCCCATATTAGGTTGAGAAGATGAAACTTCTTGACCATGTTTTAGAAATGGATCTGGGAATACTTAATGATCAACTTATGATTTTCAATGGTGATATCTCCCTTATCAATCAGATCTTGAATAGTATGTTTCAAGCGTAAGCAGTTATTAGTTTTATGACCTTTACCCCGATGGAAATCATAGAATTCATTCTCCCTCCACCATTTTGGTTAGGTTCAGAATCATATTGTTAGATCTCAAGAAAAGAGATGATGTTATTAGCCAGCAGAGTTCTCATAGCTGATTCTAAAGATTCTCCAAGAGGAGTGAACGTTCGTTTATTATCAGCGAACCAATTTTTATACTCTGGCTTCTTTTGAGATGATTTAGGCACCTTTTGTTCTGAAGCTTTTATGGCTTGGGTACCAATAGTTAGATTGAAAGCTAGTGCCTTTGATGGGGCATGGATAGTATCAACAACACCATTTGTGACAATGCATTTATTCTTGTTCCAGTTTTTATTCTTGTCTTTAGAACTAGATCCTGATTCCCACTTATCTTTTTGAAGTGTGATTTCTCCTTTTTTCACAAGTACTTTTTCAATCTTGATCGCATTGTCTACCATCTTATCAAAAGATGTATGATCTTGCATTTTTAAAGGATAGTTGATCTCTAGAAGAAGATTATTGATGAAGATTTCCAATTTCTCAGTTTCTAGAATAGGCCTAGCATATAGAAAGAATTTCTTCCTCCATCTTTTGAGAAATGTCAAGAATGGTTCACCTGGATATTGCTTGAGATTGCAGATATCAATCATGGTGACTGGATGTTGAATGTTGTAGGATTATTATTGATAGAACAATTTGATTTGCTCCTCAAAAGTTTCGATAGTAGAAGACAATCTAGAGAACCAATGAATGGTTGCTCCCCCTAGAGATAGAGGGAAGAGACACATTAGATAGGTTGGTTCATGCATGAACTCCATAGATTGTGTATAAAATTCTCTGACATGATCTTGGGGATCTAAGTGTCCATCATACTTATCATACTTAGGCATCTCCTCTCTTTTTGGGAATGGTGGCATATACAAGTCTTTGTCAAATGGAAAAGGACATAGGGCCTCCATGGAGAACTCCTTGGGTTCCTTTTCTTTCTCAAGGTTATTAATTTTGACTTGCATGGAATGCATTTGTTTCATCATAGCCATGAGTAGAGTTTCTTCCCCATGTGTAATGATATCTTCAACATTAAAGTTGGGAGGAAGTTTAGCTCCTTGATGAGCCAATTGTAAAAAGTATGCCTCTCTGTCTTCTTTCAAGAAATACTTCATCATTCGTTTGAAGTTATCATCATTTTGATATTGAGCAATTTCTTTAGGTGTGGGTTCCTGATTTGCACCATGTTCAGATTGAGCTCTTTGAGAGCCAAAGTTTGTCCCTACTTGAGACATGGTGGGAGTTCTACCTGGGTTAGATTGATGAGGAGTTTGTTGATTACCTCTGTGAGTTGATGAAGGATGAATGTAACCAATTTTTAATCGAAAGTTGCCAAGACCGTCATCTTTGTAAAGACCATAATTATAGAGTTGCTCAAGAGTTGGACCTATGTGAGTAGACAAAGTTCCAGTGTTAAGTGCTTCTCCCAATTTCTTGTGAGAGGAAGCTCTAGTTTCCACCATTAACCTTGGGTGAATCAAAGGAATATGATGAAGACAACTAAAGAAGGATCTGATTCAAGAAGATCAAATGACGCAACCTTGTCAAGGTTTGATTGATTAAAGCATAGATTAGACATAGATGAAGGAGACTGTGCCCTGGATGTATGGGTAGACTCCCAAAAGATAGTGGACACGAGTTCACAACACTTAGTCATTTTGATGATTGATTGAAGATTGATAGTTATGACAAGGTTTCGACACAAGATGAAAAGACTCAAATTGATTAAACAGAAGGCTAAATCAGATTCAAAAGGCCACTTTAGGAAAATGATTGGATTCTCAGTATTTGCTGCTCTGTTCCTGACACAGTGATTTGTTTGACAGATTCTGGAAATAGGCTGCAATAGTCAGGTCTCTGATAGTTCTAACAACTTTTTGAAATTTCTCAAATGACTCTCTGAAGGCTCGTACGATAGTGGGTATAGCATGAAATGACAATTGACAAGCTCGTATGACAGTTGACAATAGGGAAATTGACTTTTGAAAATGACTAGCAACAAAACTCATACGACAATATACCTGATACCATACGATAATCTAGGGGTTTTGAAATGACAATAGCCAAAAGTTGTATGACTTTCTGACTTTACAAAATGACTGTTGACTCCAGAAAGGTGTTTTACTTCAATTTTTGCAAATTTTGGGTTTTCAGTTTCAGATTGTTTGCAAATTTCAATGTCCAGATTTGAGGATTGTAATAGATTTGTTCATTTTCAGTAACTAGATAGATAAGCAAGCATGCAAAACATCAAGCAAGTGATTTCAAGCATGTCTGAAATAATGAACAAGGGCAAAGGAAACCTTGCGCATGAACAATCAAGTGACTTATTTGTGCTAATCTTTAGAATTGCTAATTGTGTATGTTCCAAAAAGTTTTGCAATAACGCACATATTCCTAGAAAATGAAAATTTGGCCTCACTAGGGTTTTTAGTAATGGTTTGACTCTGCAACTTTTATGATCCAAGAGGGCGAACTCTAATCCAATCACACTGAGGTTTTGACACAGTTTGAGAACTTAATCTTTAGGATCTGCTAGGGAGATCTGACAGCCCAACAAGAGACCACACCTGTGGATATTTCTTCCAACAGGACATTTATATAGCAGTTGTCACTACCATGGTGAAAATGGCTATTACCACTTAAGGTTCCGTCAACATGGTTGACACAATTAAGAGAATGTCCACTATAGTTAACCCTCTCTAAAGGTGACTCACAAGATATACCACATGGAGACTAGTTCCAGATTCAAGGATCTGAGTTTCTGTTACTACCCAAAAAGAGAGTAGAGCATAATCCTCTAGCCTTTTCACTTTTAACCCAAACAAAGAAAACAAATTAATCCAACACGCTAAGACCAAGATTATCTCACAAAGATCTATGACATCAACCCCTTATGATCTATCAACCTCTTCAAAGAGAGAATGCATCGATCAAAAGTTGAAGACACACAGATCTAGTAGAACGTGAGATGCCCTCAGTATCCTCCCTACCTACAAGGGTTCCTTCATTGAGAAGAGTTTCACTGGAAACTCACTCTCTCAAGAGCCATGAAAAGTGTTCATATGGCCTATTTACTATGTCTAACAAAGATGCTAAAAGCAAATCTATGTTCATTTTTAGAGCCCAAATGAAATGTGTGATATGGAAAAGAAAGACACTCAAGCTAGACACACAAGATGTTTGTTTTAATCCAAATCAAAATGTTATCAGCTGAGAAGGTTACCTAAATTCCTCACAATGCGCTTAGTATATTTTTACCTATTTTTAGCAATTCTTGCACTTTTTCCAATCAAAAACTAGTGAAAATCAATCAAAAATAGAGAATTTCAATTGTTAGGGTTAGCTGTTAATCAAAATCTGAAAACCAAATCTAACAAACTGCCTGAAAAAGTGAAACAACAATTGAACCCTGGCACTAAAACTCATACGATAGTGGGTTACCTTCCAGATGATAGTCCAAAAACTCGTATGACATTGGGTACTAGATTACATGACAATCAAACTTCCAGATGACCGTGGGTTTTTTCTTGTGTGATCCTTGATCAAATTAACTATCGTACAATAGTGGGTATCTCCTGGTACAAGTTTCTGACAAAACTCATACAAAAATTGTATGGACAGAGAATACAAATCATAGCTTGAAATAGAAAAAGATAAGAAAATGATAGAAATTGATAAAATTTGAAGGGAAACCCGTTTTAGGGCCCCACGGTGGGTGCTAGAAATGTGTGTGTGAATTTTGTACCTGATTTGTAGACACAACACTTCAGTAAAACATTAGAGGTTAGTTGAAATTGAAATCATGCAATAAATGAAAAACTAAACTAACCAGGTGATTTACTACCTTCTAGTAAATGCGAGTATGTATTCTCAGATTATACCGAGATCAGTGACCTTGACGACACCTAAACGAAGGATTTGAATGCAAAATCTAGATATGGAATAAATGCAATTAATCTATATTTTTAGTTTTTCTATGCAATTATGATAATGAAAACTTGATATGAATCTATGCTTATATGAAAATTGATATGCTAAGGTGATCTAACAATAATATTCTAAATGATATGGATACTATGCAAAAATAATGAAAATCTCACAACAACTCAAATTCTCAAGATCGATTCTTCAGTCTCCAATTCAACAGCGTGAGTGTGCAATTCATGGATGGATGGATCTCAAATGAAGAGCTGAAGCCTTAATTTATAGAAATCTAGGGCTTTGGAGATGCATGAAAAAAAAGCCATAAATCAGTCAAATAACTCAAGTTGATTTTTGAGTTATTTTTAAATAAAGGATATTTAACTCACAAAAACATGCAAAAGCAGAGTTCAACTCAAAATAGAGTTTAGATTTAATTGATAATTGATAGTTATCTGCTTTTATGATTGTGCATGTTTTATTTATGAATTAATTTAATAATAAAGTGATTTATTTCCAACTTAACTGATTTTGAAAAATAAAACAATTGATTTATGGGTTAACCAATCATTTTTCAAACTTTTATTCAAAAACAATATTATTAAAAATTGACAACTTGCTTTAATTAATTAAATAAGAATTTAATCAATTATTCATAGGATTTTAGATTTATTGTCAAAATTAAATAATACAATTTAGGAATAAATAGAATTAACTTCAATTAAACAATTAAGTGGCAGAATTAAATCTAATTAATTAAATATTGAGAATATTCAATTAATCAAACTTTAGGATAAATATGATTTATCGCCAAATAATCATTAAATCAAAGATAATTAGGATAATTAGGAATATTACCAGGAATATTCCTTGATGCAAAATTTAGGATAATCAATTAGGATTTGATGATGTACAGATGTGCCTTAGGTTAGGACTTTGATGTCGATTTCATTCGATATGTCGATATAGGAGGTTAATGAACCTATAGCCCATTTTTGGGGTATTACAGTTTCTAGATGATATATTAGTGACCTAAAAACCTACAGTTATCCCAGAATCACAAGTTTTCTTCATGCCATCCAACTTTTTTATGCAAAATTTGTGGCCATGATAGTACATAGCTTTGTGGTGCTTGACCTGCAATTTTTCAAGCATGTGAAAATTATTTGCATCGTGAGTTTATATGAAACATATGAGTCATGATCATTAATAAAATTTTATGTACCTCTCTACCTCTTAAACCATATGCTAGATCAATTACCATTAGTGTAACATTGGAATCTCCATTACGATGAGCTTCTCTGACCAGTGAAGCAACACCTTTCCATGTTAATGAGAAACCATTTTGTTGACATCGTTCAATCCATACCATCATCCAATCAAGATTGTTCACAATATACAAATGTATTGCATCCCACTCTCGACCAACTATATAAAAAAAATACACCAACTATAAATAACTTATATTGAAGATTTATAAGAATTAATTAACTACAATAACATCTTATATTTACCTCTCACTTTCCTCAATCTACCTTTTCCCATCAAGTACTCCCCTTTGAATTTGTTAATGGAGTTGGGATCCCAAATATGATCTACATGGATCTTTGCTGCAAACTTAGGAAGATATTCACTAATGTACACCATGGTCTGGTATACCATATATCCCTCCACCATAGAACCCTCAGGATGTGCTCTATGTCGAACAAAGTCTTTCAAAAAATTTAAGTGTCTCTCAACCATCCACATTGACCTAGTTAGTACAGGTCCACATAATTCAATCTCCTCAACTTGATGTATGAGGCAGTGTTCTTGTGCATTGAAAAAAGTTGAAGGTAGACACTTTTGCATTTCACACATAAGATGAGGAATTTTTCTCTTCCAATATTTTATATCTTCTTTATTGATTTGTTTTGATGACAACTACCTCACATATTTTCCAACATCATATATAACTTGTTTGACACTATTGTCAAAGTGGTGTGGGAGAGATAGAGGTAGAACGTACTGCAATATTTGTAAAATGATCTTATCAATATTTTATAAAAGAATGCAATGAAAACTACATGCAGTAAACAAATATATAGTGAATACAAAATAACATTAATTACCTTAATAAATGTATGTCAATCATGTGTTTTCATCCCTACCCAAATTCACTTTTCTTTGATATGAGATCGTTTATGTTTGCAATAAATCCTGTGGGAAATCGTATTTTTTTTATGACTTCTTTTATAGCATTGCTCTGCTACTCCGACACTAACCAACTAAGGGCACTTGTATCAATCTAGTCTTCATTGTTATTTGATTGAATGACATTTTTCATTTCAAGGTTGGATTCTTCGATGTCACTACAAATTTTGACAATTTTGTCTTTGTCACGCCTTCCATCCAAGATTTTCCATAATGTCTTTGTTACATTTTTTTCAATATGCATAGAATCAAACAAATGCACGATTGAGAGTTTCTTGTAGTACGACAACCTACTAAATTACGTAGGATAAATTTTTAGTCCTTTTGGAAGTTGGTCATTAATGCCTTGACAACCTTCATGAGCATCAATTACATCATCAATAAACAAAACACAATATCAAAATATAAATTTCAAATAAAAATCATCATATGGAATGACATTACCTCGACGATTTATTTTATTGTATTCCAAGTTCCATAGGTGAGGTGTCATTCTCCATGGCTTTGATGTAGTCTCTTCTTTCCCATTGAAAATATATTTTTTTGGTAATTAGGTCCTTATGATTTCTGTGGAGAAAGTGTTTATTCTCATCGAACACCTGCTTTCCTAAACTTTTTGAATGACAAAATTTCATCTTTGGACCACAATCTGGACATGCAAATTTTCCCTTTATCTGAAGACCTACAAGATCATGTATAATTGGATTAAATAAGTTAACTTTGTGTTAGCACTATAACATACCAAAAAAGAAGTGTTAAGAAGATAACATACCACAAAAATGTGTTAGCCCAGGGGCATCATGTATTGTCCATACAAGCATTGCATAGAATTGAAATTGTCTTTGTCCTATTGGTCTAGAGATGTCATACATAGTGACCCCATTCCATAACACCATCAAATCATCGATAAGGGGCTCAATATATACATTGATATCTTTAACTTGGTACTTACCTAGTTGAATGAACAAAAATATTACATAATTATTATGACCATTTTGATGGATTATTTATAATAAATTAATTTAGATGACTATTAGATGAAAAAATACCTAGAACAATCAGTCCCAACATTATGTGCTCCCTCTTTATGGACATCCAAGGAGGAATGTTATTGTTGATAACAAAAATAGGCCACATTGAGTAAGTAGATCCCATCTCTCCAAACGGATTGACACCGTCCACTGCCAATGAAAGCTTGAGATTACAAGGTTCTTCTTTAAAGTGTGGCCATTTTTCCTCTATTTCCTTAAATTTCAAACCATTCGTAGGCATTTGCATAATTTCATCTAGACTTCTATTACGTGCATGGTAATCCATAAATTATGCCAAGCTATTGCACCTGAATAATCATTGCAGACGTGGAATAATGGGAATAACTTGAAGAACCTTGTTAGGCACCTTTTTTGTTATTCGATCTTATTGATATCTACTAATATGACAAACAAGGCATTCTATTGCAAAATAATGTTGTTTATGATATATAATATGATCATTCAGACATGCATGTATTGTTTGATACTCCATTTCAATATCTTTCATAATGACAGATAATTCTCGATACGAGCGAGGTAGAATGTTTGATGGTGGTAACAAACACTCACCTATCAACCTATGACCAAAAATATAATTTGTTAATTTAAAGAATATTAATTGCTACATGATTCACCCAATGTTAATTGTAAGGGAATTATGACTAAAAAAATAAAAAAAGATGACATACCTTAACATATGTGTCATTGCTACGTTGGATAAACCATTCATAACCTTCAAGTTCACCAACAACAATACAACGATAAGAAGAGTTGTTTGGGAGCCTTCGTATAGGGGCTCGTGTTCCTTCTCAAGTATAGGTACATCAAGATCTATGTCAACATCATCATCATCATCATCATCTCAATCATCGTGATCTTCTTCATCATTGTGATCTTCTTCCATGGGATCATTACCTTCTACTTCTATATTCACACCTCCATGTTCCCTCATTTGGAAATCCACATTCTCCGGATTGTCATGGTCCATAACATGAAACCCAGGGTGGTTGACCTATATCAAAATGATGACCTTATATTAACCATGACCATGATTTCATCATCAAATCATGTCTTGTGTATTTTACAAATAATTAAAATACATACCAATGGACGAAATTCATTTCCCCCTTCAATGTGACCATGCTGCCTACAATGTTCCTCGGTTGTTTTGATTAGATATCTTTGAGTCTTTAAGCCCTTACAAATTTTGCAAGGACAGTAACATTTTCCATCACCTTTTCTTTCTAAGTTAGAGCACAGTCTAACAATTTTCTCCCTATTTTGTTGTGCATTGATATCGTCAGACATGGTCTTTCTTGAATAGAATGACTCATTGGTGGAAGAAGGATGATTTGTTTGCAACCTATAGATTCTATATCAAGTGTATTAAAATAACATCCAACATTAATAATCAATTAAATTCTAGCAAATCTGATTGAGTCGTATTTGTTTATCATGTGACATTCTTTCTTACAAAGAATTTTTTGTTTTTCTCAGGGATGCCCTCATATGGATGAGGTGTGTATCCTTGATCACAACCTCTTCCTTGCTTGATAGTGTATGTCTACTATAAACAAATCCCTTAGAAAAATTTAAAGATAAGAAGAAACTAAAATGGAAATTTGCGGGTGAGCCAATAGAACAAGGGACGCAAACGTAAAAGTTCCTACCTTATATAATGTGTTTGGGGTAAGCTATGGTGAAATGAGAATATGGTTAAGTAGCATAGATTTTATGAAGATGTCTTTTGGTAGGGTGAAATTTTTTTACTATTGTTTAATAAGAAGGATAAAAACTATTAGTGCATTGAGTGCTTTATAAATAGATAGACCCACATTTGTAGACAAATATCAATACATGTGTATACAATATTTATGATGAACAGTGTCTGCACAAACACTAAATATTAAACAGATATTGTGGAAACACAAAAGAACTATATTACCTTGCTCAATATGTAACAACATAAAGATTGCATTGAATTCAAGTACTTTCTAAGTTATGTTCTCTAATATCTTGGGTAATTCTACAAATAGATTAACTCTCATAAAGATAAAATATTGTGAGGATAATGAAAAAATATCCAGTTAGCAACTTTTCTACTATATCTGAACCTCACCTTGCCAACACAGTTAGAAATCCATGGGCAGTGGTGATCAAATTTCTCAACACAACAGTTGCAAGAAGAGCAATGCTTGGAACGTATAGGCCTGATTATCTGAAGAAATCCAAAAATAAAAACTAACATGAAAAATGTTAAATTGAATGACATTTTATTATAGAGATAAATGTGTTGTCTAGATTACTACATTTCAAAAAGAAATATTGATATGCCAGAGCACCTTTCAAGTTGGGCAAAGCTGAGACCAAAGCCCTGCCCACTGAGTAGAATTGCTTAACTCTCTATATGCATGATGGTATATTGATTTATTATCATTTCCTTGTATTTATTTCATTTTTTTCATGAAGTTTTAAGGCAGAGAACACAAGTTGTTCTTGATTGTCCTGTACAGGGGTTTTGCAATCAGCAATCTTGTTTTGAAGTTGCAATGAATATGTGAGACTCCCCCACTTACTATGGTTAATGTGACTATGGAGAGAGTCTAAAACATGTAATATATGTATTAATGAGTGTTCATTTGCAGGGATGACCAAGGAAAGGAAGATAAAGATCACCGATTGTATGGAAGTGTTGAATGAAGGGTTACTTGCTCTTGGACCAGTCAAGGTCTGAATGTTTTGTCAACATGAGGACTATATTTTATGGCATAGAATGTCATAATATGATGAATCCATTGTGTATGAACCATTAGTAAGGTTGTGAATTGAATGGAGGATTCATTTTGAAGAAACCCTTGGTTAGAATACCTTAAAAGGAGGGTTTGGTGGTTGGGTGAGTAGAACCTTTTGGAATCTCCTTTAAATGTTGTACGTTGATATTGTCAGACATGGTCTTTCTTGAATAGAATGACTCATTGGTGGAAGAAGGATGATTTGTTTGCAACCTGTAGATTCTATATCAAGTGTATTAAAATAATATCCAACATTAATAATCAAGTAAATTCTAGCAAATCCGATTGAGTCATATTTGTTTATCATGTGACATTATTTCTTACAAAGAATTATTTGTTTTTCTCAGGGATGCCCTCATATGGATGAGGCATGTATCCTTGATCACAACCTCTTCCTTTCTTGATAGGGTATGTCTACTATAAATAAATCCCTTAGAAAAATTTAAAGATAAGAAGAAACTAAAATAGAAATCTACGGGTGAGCCCTATAAAGGAAGTTGTGCACACACTTTAAATGTAAAGTAAAAGATGGATAGTGAATTAAAGAAGTAAAAATTTGCGGGAAAAAAAAAGTGAGAATAGATCATGAATTCAAAATTGTAAGAAATGATGAATTAACCAAATAAAATGATGTGGAAAGTATGAATGGAGAAGGTAAAATTAAGGATCGGCAGCAAGTAACTAAGAAAAGAAAACTCGTGAAATGGAAGAAAGGAAAGGGAACCCATCAAAGGGTGCTAGAAACAAATTGCATGGTGGATTGTGAAATAGGGGAGGTGGGAGGACAACCCATGCCAAAAAGAATAAAAACCTTTAAAGATAGAGTCTATTGAGCCTCATGAAAGCAAAGGAAATAAAGATGAATAAAACAAAAAGTGAAAACTGTTTCATCAAATTTGGAATGCATATTTCATGAGATAGAAGAACATAGCAACCAACAGTCAAAAGAGTGTGGATTAATGTTGAAGGTTTATTATCATAATGAACCTTTGAAAAAGGAGTCATCTTTTTGGCCTCCATTTGTATCTTCTACATCCAATTCATTTAAGTTTTTCTACTATACTAAGTCTCTTGACACTATAGCTAGATGACAAGGATCTCCATTAGAGTGCTTTGTTTCATTATTGCCTGTAAGGAATGTAAAATCTGAAAAACCATCAATGATTAGACACACAAATGCAAGAAAAGGTGACTTGTTAGATTCTTGTAATTTGAGGATCTCTAAGCATTTTACAAGAACAAAGCCAAAAGATGAAGGTCTTCACAAGAATTTCAACATTGGAGGGAGTATTTAGAGTTCAAGAGAGATGAGGGAAACTTTCTTTATATGATATGGGAGTTGATATGGTCGATTATGAAAGTAAAAAATCAACACAATATGGAGATTTATTTGCCAAAAAATATAAAGCACATTTTCTACTAAAGATAGAATGCCAAGATCTTGCTAGCTTCCTAAAAAAGAGAGGGATTAATTAAGAAGGATGCAAATTATTTTGTTTATGTTTGGTTGAGCTCTAGTTGTAATAAAAAGGGATTGATTTGTGGGATCAATATCCTATTTTGTCTTGATCCATTTTGTATGGTCAAGGGTTCCTCAGGCATACCTATGAGCCTAGGAGACCCTTAGTCCATGTGGATCCTAGCTGGCTCTAAATGGCTAAACTTAGTTTTAGTATGTTTTAGTTTATTTTCTTTAGTTTTAAGGAATTTTAGGGATCTAGACCTTAGGTCACCCTCTTAGTTCTTTTAGGAAGTTTTTATTGAGTTTTAGTGCATTTTTGACAAAATTGCACTCCAAAGTTGCACAGATTGTGAAATGTTGTTAATTTTTTGCAACACTGTCGGCAGATTGTAAGTCTGGTTCTCCAATGAACACAACCGATTTCATGTTGGTTGGATCAGTTGGAAGACTTTTTGGAAGTGGTTTTTAAACCTTTTCCAATCATGAGATTGGCACAAGGAGATGATCTTCGAAGCAACATTGAATAAAAGAAACCCAAAAAACATTCTGAGTAAGTTTTTGTTATCATACTCTAACTATTACAAATAGGTAGATGGATTGATCATTCCACAAGTTCATTGTATGCATTGTTTATTCAAATCCATCTTAGTTTTGATTGTCATTTGATTTCAAGTTTTAGTTACATTTACACAGTCAGCTATGAACTGAACACATGGCTTGACTATCATAGCAAACCTGATCATGTAATGGTTAGAGAGTTTTAATGTCACTGCATGTTCATTTGCACATCCATAGTTCTTGTTAGAGTTCATTTAACTAGACTTTGCAAATATTGTATTTTAAATTTGGTGTTGATCTACGCAAGAACCCAACCTCGCTGGCAGATCGACTCGGGAAAATCTATAGTCGGCTCTGTCATGAAGGTGGAACCTTGACTTGCAGTTTCCCCATTGGATTCCAATGCCATTGGGTGAGAAGCAAGCCAAGGTTATGCACTTTAATAATATAAGTGCTTAGACTATTGAAGGAGGCATATTGCTTCAAGATTTGATGCCCTAGGTAGATACTTTCCATGTATTTAACTAGTAAGAAGAAGACAAGTTTGCAATAGTGTAGTAATACGAAGGTTGAAATTGAATCATAGATTGAATTTGATAGTGTCAGGCACATTGAAGAATCCTTGGCGATTGTACCTGTTGTGTGAATCCATTGATTGACCATTCCAGATTGACCCTAATCTAACTTGATCAATTAGATAAGAGTGTCTCTGTGACAGTCAACTGTGCTAGGCTAAGTGGCTACAATTGTGCAGAAGATTCAGTGTGACATCTTAGTAGATAGTACAGTCTATGCCGAATGGTCTTAACTCAAATCTAAATAACCAAATATATAAGGAATGTTGTTGCAGGCTCAAACTAGAGATTGATAGAATTTGAATACCGGAACTTTCTATAATAGTCACATACCTTAAAGATTGAGCTCAAGCTGGGACGTATCTCCTGCGCGCGTGCTGCCCTTTTTTTTTCACAAATGAAATAACGAAATGAGAAATGAAATACACCTTTTTTTTAAAAGTAATGCCTGTGTTTGTCAAAATTTTGACCACCATGGAATTTGTCTCTATTTTGACAAACACAAGCATAAATTAAAAAAAACAAAGTTTTCCTTCTATAATTTGACCAAGTAAAACCTTCTTATTTTTTGGTCGAACATTTTGGTAGAAAAACTAGGCCAAATGTACTAGTGATACACACTAATTATTTTGTAAATCATATATTTAAATAGTTAAATGAATTTATACAAGGCATACCAAGCATATGACATCAATAATAGTTTATACATTTTTGTACTGTAATTAAAGAAAGTATAAAACTAATAATATAAATTTTGTGATTGTAGAAGAAATCAACAAAATCATGTGAATAGAAAAGAATACTTTGCATGTAAGATAATGTATTTTAGTGATAAATTATCATATATAGCTACACGTTAGAAATACTAAGGTATCAATGTCATCATTTTGATTTATGAGCATTGAGATATTGTGCATTACCAAATTGGGTCTTATTTAAAATTGGTTTACTTGCTCAATTTTTAAACTAAGAGCTCATAAGAAACTTAGTAGACTTGATAAGAATTATTTCTCCCAATATGCAATTAACTCTTGAGTTTCCAATGGGTGTTGGGTCAAAGTGGATTACTCTACTATGTTGTATGTTCACTTCCCCATCATATGTGTTTGTTGGCATAACTGATGCAGATGAGATTAGAAAGTATGTTGATGGATTGATGATGTGTTTTGCTAGTTATTTTGTTTCCATTGATGTCAACTTAGGTGTTCTTGGTTGACTATGTTCTTGATGTACCAAGTTATGATGGAGAAGATGAATTGAGAGCTATGTTGTCAATTATGGTGCCCGGTTTGGCACATATGTTCTAGAAGTGTGTAAAATGCTATATATCTATGATCACACATGTGTATGATGAGTTTTATTAAAGTTAAAATCAATGTGATGAAGATAGGAAATTGGTTTAGCAATGAAGGAGTAGAGAAAAAAGATTTGATCAGTGTGTCCCACAGGAATGGAATCGGGTGTTGTGGTCTAAGTTGTGTAATTTTAATGACATTGTTGGATTTATGTTGCAATCACATTTTTGGTTCCCAAATCAACAGATTGGAAATCCTATGAGCTTTCCTAACTCAATGCTTGGATTTTCCAACTAACTTGGCCAATGAATGAGAATGATTGATTATGATCCTCTTCCCCTTCACTTTAGGCTCTGCAGGACCAAGGAAGGTGTACCTATTCCTTAACTCAAACTCAAAGCTTAAGGATTTTTATAGCATATCTATTGTTGTACTATGAATTAGGGCGATCTCTCAAGATGACAATTGGGTCTTGAGGGATATCAAATTGTATTCTTTACATTTTATAAATCACTAAACTTATTTTTTGATTGTTGTGTTGAGAATATGTTGACTGCTTTTATGTAATGATACCTTGTTTATTTTGAATATGTATTACTACTTCCTTCTTGTAATCTTTCAAACAATGACTTTAAAAGATGATAAATTAGTGCCTTCTTCAATTGGGCTATAGAGACAGTCTCTTCTTAATCCTATGTACAACTTATGTGAGACAGGAAATAAAATGTTCATATCAACTTCTTGCTTTTGATACTTTTAATTACTTTATCTTTCCACAAATTTTAGTCTTATTGAATTTAACCCAAACTTAATGAGACCAATAAGATAGAGATAATAATGCTTATTAAATCTAATGATCAAGTTGTTTTATAATATGAATAATCTCCCAACACAAAGATCGAAAGTAGCTTTACCTTTTGGAAGTAAAATCACAAAGGACTAATTAATCCAAAATGAACAAATCCACAACTTAAAAATGAAAGAACTTTTTGATATATATTAATAATGAAAAGTCTTCATTGTTTACAAAAATAACTTACAGAAATGTAGTATATATAAAGTAGTATTTAGATATGATCGCTTGTCTCTCTTTACATTTTACACCACACACACACACACACACACACACAGATATGTGTGTGTGTGTGTGTGTGTAGTTGAATATTTTTCACACCCCTTTAGGGTGAAAAGGAACTGCCCTATTAAAAAAATAATTGAAAAAAAAAATCAACTAATTAAATAATAACTACCTATATTTCAGATTTGGGTTTGGTAGGAAACCCAAAACACCTTGTGAAAAGCTAAGATTGTAACTAGAGCTTTGAAATTTGATTTTATGAACTAGGTCATTTTTAGATTTTAGATTTTAGATTTTTTATCATTATCATCCTTTGTTGATACCATTTCTACAGCAAGTCAAAATTTCAGCATCTCTGAAACCTTCACTCACAAAATTTTGTTTGTTCTTGACACAAAGCATCTTTCCTTAATATTTTAGATTTGAATTGAAAATAATATAATTTTTCATCACATGACATGTGATCTATCATCTCATCAATTATTGGGCATGGAGTTTAGGAGGCTAGTTTTAGGGTTTTATCACTATATAGAACTCCAAATTTTTCCATCAATTTAGAGCTCCAACACGCATCAAGATTGATGATTGGTGGATAGATTTACAAGATTATGAAGATCAGGACAATGAAGAAGGAAAAGAACAGTGACGAAACATCAATTAGATCCTTAACTAATGAGGGAAGATTAGTTTGTGAAGATGGTTAAGTAATCCAAATTATGTGATGACATGTCTAAGATGATATAGATATTTAGGTATAATTTTTATTGGTTGATTTGATCGATAATTCATGAAGAGGTGCATGAACCTAGGGAAGTGTAATATGTTTGACTTTTCTTTGTCAAATCTATGGTGAAATGGATTTGGAAGCTGACATGAAGTTGAAATTATAATTGTTAATTGGTAACATGTTTTAGGGTTGAAGGATTGAGAAAGAATTAATTGTAATGATGTAACTCAAATGTTATTTAGGTCTTAGCCAACCTAGTTAGTGAAAAACATATTTTATATCTTTTTGATGTATTAGGAGAAGTGTGTGAAAGAGGCAAATCATGAATAGAAGAGTGTGATTGTAGTGCTTATTTTCTCTTATTATTATTCTTGTTGTTTCCTAATAGTTGTAGTAGGTTAAATGCCTTAACCGGGTAGATCCTAACATATCTTTTATAAAATCCTTTAACATGGTGGAACTTTAGCTAGTGTCTGAAGTCCTCTAACAAGACTACTCATAACAAGGTAAATCTCATAATAGGGCTAGAGGTAAATCCCTTAACCAGGTGGCTCTTAACAAGGTTTTTTCTTGACCGGACATCAATGTAAGCTTTTAACAGGGCTAAGATCTTAACCAGACATGCTCCAGAAGAGTGCATTTTTCTTAGCGGGTGTCATTCCCACCATGGTTTTTTCCAAGTTGGATTTCAATGATAAGAAAAATGAAGTTATGTGTTGAATTTGTGTGGATGCTTAATTTATGATATATGTTTATCACAAGTAAAAGTTATTTATTGCATGCACATAGTGAAGTTTTGAAGAATAAGTTTTATCAGATCATATTTGTGTTTGTTAGTAGATTGTTGATTCACCCCCACTCTCAGTAATCTTAGGGCCTGGTTATTCTAAAAATTGGTATCAGAGCCTAGGTCCTCTTGGTGATAAGCTTAACTTCTTGAGGTAAAGATCTTATTGAAAAGATGTTAAAAAAGGAGGCTCCCAAGTTCACAAAAGATAACTACCTAGTATGGGTAGACATGATGGAGTTATACATAAGAGGTATGGGTGATTGATACTAGAAGCATGTTGAAAGTCAATATATTGTGCCTCAGGGAACCTTAATTAACTACAAATCAGTTGAAGGATAAGCAAGAGAAAACAAAAGAACAAGAAGCCATAGTAAGTACCCTTTCCAATATTGAATGTATTGATGTGAAAGGACTTAGAAAAAGTTATGAGTTTTGGAAGAAACTTGAACTAACCTATGAAGGTGACAAGCATTTGCAAAAGGAAAGAGAAGAAAGTCTTAGAGGAAAATATGATGACATGAAAATGATAGAAGGGGAAAACATTGCTCAGTATGTTGCAAGAACCAAAGATTTTGTTGTTACAATCAGAGGTGCATGTGGTACCATGGAAGAAGAAGTTGTGGTAACTAAGATGCTAAGAACCTTGTTATCTGTTGTTTCCAATAGAGTGTCAGTAATTAATGAACTAAGAACATTTGAAAAGGTTCTTGTTGATGGAATAATAGGTAAGCTTACTTCTTTTGAGCTTAATAATTATGATAACAACATTTCAAAGGTTGAAACTACTTTTAAGGATTCTATGGTAAGTGTACCTACAAGAAAAGGAAAAGAGTTGAAGACTGAATTTGATAGTCTGTCTAGTTTCACCAAGGATATCGATGTTATTTTGGAGGATGAGAAAAGAAAGGGAGAACTTGAAGCATTGATAGAAAGGAGGTTACCTAGAGGAACAAATAAATATAAAGAAAAATTACCTTTAAAATGTTTCTCTTGTAAAAATATTGGTCACATTGTTGCTAGGTGTCCTAATGGAGAACAAGAAAAAAGGATAAGGAAAAATACAAGTACAAAGGAAAGCCAAATAAATAACATTATATGGATGTGGATGAAGGTGTAACCGATGAAGAATTTGATGAAAATAATGAAGAGGAAATTGTTTTTGTTGCTATAAAGGAAGATCATCCTATAGGAAACAAAGAAGGTGAAAAAGAACTTGTTTTGCATATCAGACAAAATGATGACAAGGTCATAGACAGTGGGTCCTCATATCACATGACCAGTGATAAAAGTAAGTTTATTAAACTCAGTGCATATGATGGTGGTTTTTTGAGATTTGGAAAAAATTTACCCCGTTTAGTGAAAGGTAATGGTACTATTTCCCTTAATGAAAAAATAATTGCATATGATGTCGATTATGTTGAAGGCCTAACACATAACTTGTTGAGTGTGGGTCAAATTAATGACAAATGATACCGACTTGATTTTAAAGGAGGAATGTGTAGGAACATTGGAAGTTTTGGTGATGAGATTACTACTGGAAAACAAACTAGAGGTAACTTATTTCAGTTGAACAATACAATTAACAGTTGTTTGGTTGCTAGGATTGAAGATAGTTGGTTATGGCATAGAATATTTTTCCATGTAAACTTTGATATCTTTATAAAGGTAAGAAAGACTAATGCAATAAGAGGATCTCTACAACTTGTGAAACCAAATAACCTAATGTGTAAAGAGTGTCAGCTTGGTAAGTTAAATAGTACATCTTTCAAAAGAAAATCCTATTCATTAGAGAATATAGTTGATTTAGTACACATTGATTTGTGTGGTCCTATGAGACAAAATAGTTGTAATGGTGATAGATATGTTATCCTATTCTTTGTTGATTATTCAAGAATGATGTGGGTTACATTTCTTAAGGATAAATTTGATGCATTCAATAAGTTCAAGGCTTTCAGAGCATTGGTGGAGAAGGAGTTTGAAGTGCTTAAGATTGGATAGAGGAGGTGTGTTCACATCATATGAATTCATGAATTATTGTGAAGATAATGGTATAAAAAGAAAAATGTCTTCTCTAAGAACTCCTTGGAAAAATGGTGTTGCAAAAAGAAAGAATAGAGAAATTGTTGATTCTACAAGGACTATATTGATACAGGGAAATGTATTGAAGATCTACTGGAGAGAAACAATTAGTATTGTTGTGTATACTTTGAACCAGGTGCAAGTGAAGAGGGGAACTGGAAAAACACCCTATGCATTATGGTATGGTCATCCTCCTAGTGTAAATTATTTCAAAAAAATTGGAAGTAAATGTTATACAAAAAGAGATGATTTTTATGGAAAATTTGATCCCAAAAGTGATGAAGGAATATTCTTGGGTTATTCAACTAAGAGAAAGGCTTACAAAATTTTAAACAAATGGACTAATAAAATTATTGAAAGTGATAATATGAAGATTGATGAATTTCCTAAGAAATTTGAAGAAACAAGCAAGAAGGATACAAAAGATGATCAAGAAATAGAGTTTATTGAACCAGAAGAGCCTAGACCAATAGACCAAAAAATGATAAATAATTAGTGCAACTAGTACAAGAAGAAGTTCCTAGACCTCTACACTGGTAATCCTAAGGTATGTGAGAAGGAATCATTCTTTTGAGAAAATAATAGGTGATAAGAATGCAGGTGTGTTGATAATAAGTATGGCTAGAGAAATCACATGTATGATATCACAATTTGAGCCCAAAATAGTAAAGGAAGAAGTTAAAGATGATGATTGGGTGAGAGAAATGCATGAAGAATTGGTCAAATTGAGAAGAATCAAACTTGGACTCTTGTTCCAAGGCTTGAAGACAAAAATGTGAGAGGTACAAAATGGTTTTTCAAGAATAAAGTAAATGATGATGGTGAAGTGATTAAAAACAAAGAAAGACTTATGAGTAAAGGTTATGCACAAGAAGAATGCTTGGATTATGGTGAGACATTTTCTCCTATAGAAATATTGGAAGGTGTCAGGATACTACTTTCTTTTGTTGCATTCAAGAATTTCAAACTCTATCAAATGGATGTAAAATTAGCATTTTTGAATGGAATTCTAGAGGAAGAGGTCCACATTGAGCAACTATATGGATTTTCATTAACCAAGGATATAAACATGGTATGTAAACTTCAAAAAGAAATATATTGTCTGAAGCAAGCCCCTAGAGCATGTTATGAAAGATTTCACTCTTATCTCATTAGGATTGGTTTCAATAGGACTTTTAATGATAGTAATGTTTACTTAAAGGTTGAAGGTGAAAATATATTAATTGTTGAAGTCTTTGTTTATGACATAATTTTTGGTGGTAAAGATGAGATGAGTATGCCTTTTGTTGATGAGATGAAGAAATAGTTTGAAATGTCAATGATAGGAGAAATCAAATTCTTCATAGGATTACAGGTATCACAGTTGGATAATGGAAGACACATATGTCAATCTAAATATGTTAAGGAGGTGTTGAAGACTTTTGGCATGGAAGATTCTAAACTAGTTGGTACCCATATGATTACATGTTGTTAAACTATCCAAGGATGATGAATCTGAGTCTATTGATTCCACTTTATATAGGTTCATGATCGGGAAGCTACACTATGTTCATAACTTATTCATTTCTCAATAAAAATAAACCAAACAAAAAGCATGAGAAAGAGGATTCATCATTATATCCATCCATTACTATATTAAAAGTTTTTCAAGCTGTAAATGGCTGTACAAGGCATGAAACCAACACTAAAGCTTAAAAACCAATGAAGAATGAGGCCATAAATTTATCTTTTCTGCCCCACGGTGGGCGCCAAAATGTATGTGACTGAATGTGACCTCTAAATCAGGCACAACACAACATAGTCATTATTCACTTGATAGAATTCGGGAGAGAGTATGAAGAACTCAATCCAAATTCCATGGTGAGGCGACCTGTTGCCTCCTATGTGAATGGGGTGTTTGAATACTCTCAGAACGAGAGCCAACAGCCGGGACACCAATTCAACAATGGAGGATTTGAAAGCAAATATGAGCAAAATGAAACTAAGCTAAGAATGAATGCAATTAATCTAGAAAACTTTGAAAGAAATATGAAATGCAGATTTTTATTTGATTTTGAAATAAAGATGATATTAGACTAAGAACAAGTAAGCAAATTTAATCTAAATGTGAAATGCAATTACACTAATATGAGAAATTGAACTAGATAATGCAATAAAAGAGCTTTGAAAATAATGAGATATGAGACTAAAAAATGCTATAGTGTAGATGCTCTCAAAAAATTGCCCTCTTGAATGAGAAAAAGAGGTTCATTAAATAGACCAAGCCAGAAGAGGAATGAAGAGTTTCTTGATTCGAAACGGTGGACTCTTCATTCCTAATTGAGACAAAAAAGCATGATTTATTTAATTAAAAGAATGGAATTTGCCACATGTGGGGAGGTGACCTTTCGAGTAATTTGAATTATTAAATTCAAATAAAGAGGTGTCCATTCAATTAACTAAATATTTATTAATTCCTTTCAAGGGTATTTAGCTAAAGGGGGTGGAGTTTAATTTAATTAAAAGTACTTAGGACTTCATAATTAAATTAACTTATCATAGAGATTATTTAGCCAAATAAAGTCTAGGACTTAGGAATTATTTTAGCATTTGATTATTGCAATTTAGGGTCTTTGCAACTGACATCAAGTCAAATTAAGTCAGATAGGAGAGAAAATTGCCTAGGGAACTAGGACTTTGGTGATGTAAAATTGAGATAATGCACCAAAATTGATGAAATTAAATAGGTGCCAATTTTGGGGTATTACATTTGCCCCTCTTTGAATTGATGTGCGAACAGCGCGTTGATTCAAAGAATAGTCTGAAGTGACAGATGAAAGCAGATCAAAGCATAAATTTTTCAAAGTCTAAGTTAGATTGCGAAGACAACGATCTTAGAAGAGAACCGGAATCGGGGTTAGATTGCCCCAATACCAATTGATGAAGATGCAAATTTAGGACTATCTCCGAATCAGGGTTAGATTGCCCCAATACGAAGCTTAGTCCTCCGAGACCAAGGTTAGATTGCCCAGATAATGGTCTAAAAGAGATTTTGAGAGTCATCTCCAGAACGAAGCTTGACTCCCAGGAATTAGGGTTAGATTGCCCCAATACCCAAAAGATTTCAAGAACCATCTCCAGAACGAAGAATGATTCTCGAGGATCTGAGTTAGATTGCTCAGATACCTAAGAGATAGATTTCTAGATAACAAGATGCGAGGCGTGAAGATGCCCCTAGCAATGAGGACTGATGATTCAAATCAGACTGATTCAAGAATAGATTCGACAAGATTCAAATGATGTAATCATCCTGCCCCCTCGGGAGCGAAATGGAAAGATGACATGTCAGAAGGATGATAAACAACAAGAGATTACAGAGCAAAAGAAATTAGACTAGATTCACAAAGCTACAAAAGTGAATCGGAGCAAAGCAGAGGTCCTGTTGACCAAGTTTGACCATAGTTGACTAAATTTGACTTGAATTGACTTTGATGAAAAGAGAAAAGATCTGAGAACATGATGCAAAGATGAGGTTCTGGCAGGAAGATGACACCAGAAGGCTGACTGCACAAGCATCCGATCCAAAAGGAGTCCAATATTTAAAATACGATTTCAAGCTATCTAGAGATGTCAGATTTCGATTTCGATCCCGAAAATGGATGCAGCCAAGATGAGACTGGGACAAAAGATGAGAACCTTTGATGAGCAGATCTAGAAGAAAGCAATCAAGAGAGTAGCAAGAAAACACTCCAAATGCAAGCCTAGAATGAAAGATGCAAGTCTAAATGCAGGCCTAGGATGAACAAATGCAATCCTCCGAACTCGGCTATTGGACTCATCGTATTTATCATCATTGAGTTCTTTTAAGCATGGGACAATCACAAGATGCCATACAATTCTCCCCAACATGAGAATATGAATATGACATAAGTCTTAAATTTGTCGGAATGAGGTGTAAGCATTAAGGCACAAGAAGCCAGAATGACCTAAACACCTATTCCTTTTAATTTAGCAAGTTAACATAAGCATTAAAGCATAAATGCTAGAATGACCTGAATGTCTCTTGCAAACAAACACACCAAGCACGCAGGAGTTCTTTCTTTTGCCAAAGATTGCTCGCAGTGACCCTTATGTTCACTTAACAGGACGAGCATTCAATTTCATCAGTAGCAGAAAGAAGTCACTCAAAAGACAAGGAGAAGAACCAACCTCACCAAAGCATCCATATAAAAGGAGTCGAGGTACGCATGGCCATCCAATACGAGATAGAGGCTCTTATAGATGGACACCCCTCTTAAATGAATTCTTTGGATCATTGGAACTAAACCAACAAGCAGAAAGCAAAGAAAGCAAACAAACAAACACTCAAAGAAAACAAAGCTCAACATGCCTCAAAGGAACACACATTTAGTTTTAGTTTCAGTTTAAGTTCGTGTTCAAGCGGATTGAAGTCAATTCGGAAAGATAACGTTCAAAGTCTCAATGAGATAATGACAGTAGGCAGACGTAATGAGAATCACTGGTGATTGATAAAAGGGAGAAATCCTGAAGAAGAGAGATCGAACGAAAGCTAGGTATCCGCAGGCAGGCATAGTGAGAACCACTGGCGACCAATGCTCAAAAGAGTTTCCAAAAGTGATAGGACAATGCCCCCTAGACCAGGCAGGTGCCCCCAAGTGTGAACCAGTTCCAATCCATGAAGAGTCGAGGAAAACTCAAAGACAAGCGCATGAGCTAGCAAACCAAAGCAGGAAACAAACTAAAGCAGGAAAGCAGGAAAACAAACTAAAGCAGGAAAGGAAGGAAACTAAAGCAGGAAACTAAGAGCCAAGCGACGCTGAGATGAGATGTTACTTCAGGAAAACAAGAGGCGCCTGTTTACCAGGTTTTCACCATCTTGGCAGAGATTCTATTTTTGCTACCATGACGCCTGTTTACTAGGTTTTCATCAATGGCACATTTTTCTCTTTTTCAATTTTTTTGTACTTTTCTCTTTTTTTCTCTTTTTTTGTATTTTTTTGAATATTTCATTTTTTTGTATTTTTTGATCTTTTCATTTTTTTTGTATTTTTCACATTTTCTAATTTTTTTTTTGTATTATCAAGGCGCCTGTTTACCAGGTTTTCACCAGGATAATAGATACATCAAAGCGCCTGTTTGCCAGGTTTTCACTAAGATGATCATTTTTTCAGGACATTTTGCAATTTTTAGGATTTTTTGCAATATATCAATTTTTAGGATTTTTTCAGGACCAATAAGTATGTACATGAGCATACTGAGAATGTCAGCTGTAGAACTTCTTAGATGAAGAGCGTTGATGGGCTCTTTGAGTTTCTCTCCTTTAGTAGGAATCTCTGAGAACATAGTCATTTGTAGCAATAGCCAGCTGAGAAGTTGCAGAATCAGAACCAGATGTTGTAGCAGTAACAGGAGAGCCAACCAGTAGTGTCCAACAGTCAAGAGATCCATAGTCAAGGAAAGATCACTTAAGTGAGACCCACAAATATCCTCATGGACACACCTTAACTCTTCGTCAGATTTCCCACGCTCTAAACACTTAGGGAGAGTACATTCTAGATTTCTCTTAGTCATGTCATTAGCAATGAGGAGATGCTGATATGCACTTTGGGACAAGGCAAGATGGAGTGAAGAGGATAAAGTATGAGAGGCAAGGGTGATGGAATGGAGAAAAGCATGAGAATTTTGGAAGCTTGAATGACAACTTTGATTTTTTCTTTCTTTGGAATCCACATAGCTTTTGATTTTTTTCTTCTTTACTTTGAGGTGCTTTTGATGACAATGCCTATAGAATGGATTTTGAGATCCATTTTTTATTTTATTTTCTGGCTTTTGATTGTCTTCTTCTTTTTGAGGACCTTTGTGGTCTTTTGAACACCTTTGTTTCTTTCCTTTCTTTATAGTCACATGTCGATTATATGGGACATGGTGACCTTGAGATATAAGTGGATTCTCATTATTTTTATTTTTATGTTGCACATCCAAGTTACTTCCAAAAGACTCAGGATTTATGGATGAAAAAGGCTTATATGACTGGTTTAGGTGGAGAGGTGGAAATGGAAGTGGACGGGCCACTTTTCTAGGAGATGAAGGGGGAAGAAAAGTCAATGGGATGGGCTCAAGTGCAAATATATCAATATCATCCTCATCATTCATGAATGCATCAGATAGATCAAGAAAGTAATCTTCCATAGAGCGTTGTTGATTGTGAGTCATCTTAGAAGAGTCAGATAAGTTTGGAGGAATATTATGTGAGCCTAACCAAGATAACCTATTCCAAGAGTCAGGTCCCCTTTCAGGTGGTAAGAGTGCACGAATAGGAACCATTTCAATTCTAGATCTACCAATATTCCATGAAGCTGTAACAGAATGGGGTCTTACATACCCATGATTTGCAGGAGTAGTAGGAGTATAACTTGGAACAGATAGCCTAGGAGGCATAGGAATGATCTCCATAGGAGGGTGGAAAGGATCATCATTAATAGCTTGATCTGGAGGATCATAACTTTCTCCTCTTTCTGAGTTGTTAAGACTAGCATATAAGTGCATAGAATCAACTGGTATCTCTGTAGTAGCATCTGATATGGAGTCCCATTTAGCTAGAGACATAGTCGGAGGCAGATTTTCTTCATCACTATCATCTATCAAAGGAAATGTTTCTTCAATAGCAGGATCTTGTTCAGTAGTAGAAGCAGCAAAGTAATCTGGAATAGGCATATCTTGAGGCATACCCAAGAGAAGAGAAGCATCCAATAGTTTCTCCCAGTCAGTATGTGTGCCATTGGAGTTGGAAATAGTAGGAGTCTGTTCAATAGCAGAAGTGGTGGAACAATCTAGAGTAGGCATACCCAAGATAAGCGAAGCATCCAACAGTTGCTCCCAATCAGTATGTGTGCCATTGGAATCGGCAGTAGTAGGATTTTGTTCAATAGTAGAAGTGGTAGAACAATCTAGAATAGGCATACCTTGAGGCATACCAAAGATAAGGGAAGTGTCCAACAATTGCTCCCAATCAGTATGTGTGCCATTAGAGGCAGTGACATATTCAGTAGTAGCTACAGTAGTAGAAATATGTTCAGTAGAGTGTATAAAATCCTCCTGGTGAGGACCAAGATCATGTTCCTGAAGCACTTGAGAAGGTAGATAAGACTCTTTCTGGTAGTTTGAATCAAAATTTTGAACATTCAAAGATCTTTCATATGTCACAGGCTGAATCTGTGTTTCTTCATCATCTAAATCTGCATGAGAGTGCACGCTGTAGCTAGGTTGGTCAAGCTCATCGCTCTGATAGCCAATACCAAATCTATCTTCAGAGGGTTCTTCATAGGAATGTGGAGATATGGGGAGAGCTGTCAGTGACAAGATGGACTCAATCTGATATTCCCCCATGCCAATATCTTTGATCTTCAAGGTCTTTTCTATTTCTTTGAGCTTAGCATCATAGAACTCAATGGACTCTCTATTGGTAGGAACAAAGCTGTATGTCGCTTGGGTAAGCATCTTAGTAGAGAAAGTATTTAGGCTAGCATTATTGTCAATGAGGATGTGGGGGATACTCTTGGGGCCTATCATAACTTCAGTGTGCAGGGGAGCATCATGCGGATGGCTTAAGGAATGATCATCTTCTTTGGAAAAGCACAAATAGTGAGGCGAAGTTAAATGACCCACCATAGGTTGGAACTGATTGAGATTGAGATCTTTGGGGACATTTTCCTCAGTGAGGGCTTTATCCATAGATATTTTTGGTCTGGATGTCAAAGGTTCGGGACCTTTGAGAACAATCTTTGCATGAGATCGAGGGATAGCGTTCGCACAAGCTAGAGATTTTATGGAGTTATAAGAGGGAGATGCAGGGCCTCGCAAGACAAAGGGAGTTTTGGGTTTAGGAGTATCCTCACTCCTTGGAGCAATGATCATGTCACAATGAGGGATCCAAGGTTTGTTTCTAGCAAATCTAGAAGGCGGTTGAGCTTCTGTCGTAGCCTTCTCAGTGGCTTTGATCGTTTGCATGCTAGAGCTAAGATTAAAGACAGACTTTGAGGGTTTTGGCATGTTAGAGCTGAGATTGAAAACCAACTTTGAAGGTTTTGGATCTCCCATCTTGTTGGTAGTATTATAAGAGATCGTGAAAGAGTTGATAGGTTCAAAAGGATCAATAGGTTTAATTTTAGAAAGTGACCCTTCAGAATCTTGCTGGTCTTCAAACAATGGGTTATAATATTCTTGAAATAATAAGTCAGACTGTATCTGAAACAATGGATTGTAATACTCTTGGAATGACGAAGAATGTGAGGATTCCTCACGAAGTTCAGATTTTGCAACAGATTTAGGATGACCTATGTCTCGATTACAAGGTTTACTTTGATCTTGATCAGCGTTCTGAATGGGATAAGTCTTTCCACTTCAAGTCGTGACAGTCATAGACGAAGGTGTAATGAGAAAAGATTCGGGATAAAGCTAGACTCTGTCTCAAAATAACAAAAGGAGATAAATGGCTAGAACAGCCAAGATGCAAGATGAACCTGGTACGAATTGTCAAAAAGAGATGGCTAGAATAGCCAAGATAAGACAATCGCAATGCGAGGTACAAAAGGCATAAAGAGATAAGGTAGACTAATGAGAGACAATATGAGTCAAAGCAAAGATCGATCGATTCCTAACTCAAGACAACTAGTTTCTGATGGTGAACGACAGGAAAATAGAAAAACAAATCACAGACAAAAAGGTAGATCAGATTTATGTCATTAATCAAGCACATAAGATAGCAATCAAGGAGTTCAAGCAAACAGTCTTCAAGCAATGGGCAAGGGACAAAGCAACCTTGCGCACGAACAGGAATAGTGACTTAGTATTTCTACTCCCTAAGGACTCTACTTGTGTATGTTCTTGAGAATGTTTTAGCAGACACTTAAAACACAACAACATCCTAGCAAGTTGTCTACAAGGATATACATGGCTTTTCTAAAAGGAGTCCTTGATATACGCAAGGTACGTGAGGCACAAATCCGTAGATGAGAAGAATTAGAAATCACACAGCCGGGGGGAGATGGTAACCCAAATCTCCTCCTTCACTTCTCAAAGGTATAAAGTTCTTTGAGGCTTAGCCAAGAGTGAAATCTAACTCATTCTCAAGAGAGGTGTCTTTGGATTCACCTCCCGATATTTATACTCCGCCGGAACACGGGAGTTAAGTTCGTCCCTTGAGGTGATGAAATCCCCAAGCAGGCCTTCTAGAAATGAAAAAGTAAGTAATTCTCTATCAAAAAGTATTGAAAAGCACTAAAGGTGGAACACTTAACCCTTCAAGTAAATGTGAGGTGAGTCCACAAAGTGGTGCATTTAACTCCTCACACAAACTCAAAGTGAGTCCACACCCTAGAAAACAAGTGAGTTCCAAAAAGCACAAAAGGGTTGCCAAGTGGAACAATTAACGCTTCTTTCCTATAGACCCCTCCCCTTTAATGTGGCGCTGGGATTGCAACCACAGGGCGGAAATGAGGGGCCGGCAGATTAGTGAGTCCAATAACCCAAGATAGCAATCTAGATCAATCACAAGTAATCTAAGACTGCTAATCAATACTACTCATAAGTGCAAGAGGGTTTGAATCATGGAATATTTAACTTTCCAAGTAAACATGAAGTGAGTCCACAAAGTGGTGCATTTAACTCTTCATGTAAACAAGGAATGAATCCATGCCCTTAATTACTCAATGAGATATTTTGATATTTGAAACCAAGAATTACTTAAGGTATAAAAGACAAGCATGCACTTAAACACAAACTTCTATGAAAGCAAATCTATGTTCGTCCATTTCCCATTAAGAGCATCAATTGAAATGTGTTCTATGAAAGCATGTAAACACTCAAGCCAAACACATGAGAGGTTCAATTTTATGCCCAAAGTCCAAATGTTTTAAAGATTTTAAGAACTCACCTTAGGTCCAAAGATCTTCAATCCAACATTTAGCACACATCCGAAAGTATATAATCAAGACAAATCAATGGCAAACCATAAGATATGTAACATTGCTGTCTTCAAGACAGTCTTTAAAGATTGATTTATTTGACCCATAAAATCACAATATAAAAATTTCTGGAAAGAATGAATTTTTTAGCTAACATCAAGAAATACCATTTCCCAAAGTTACAAGGTCTTATGATTTCATTTGGTTCCTCAACCATTAACCTTTTCAGACTGCAATTTTTCTGTCATAAACCAGATTTAAAACAACAGGCCCTGCCTAGGGAGTCACATATCTTTCTCAAAAATAATTCAAATGAAACCAAACTAATTTCACAGTAACTATTAATGAATCTAGTTTCCAAATATGTAAACAATTTATTTTTATCATTCATAAATAATTTTCTAAGAATAAATCATTGCCTGCAACTCCAATGCAGATTGTTAAAAACCAGTTTTCACTCAAATGCCCATAACTTTTACAAATCTGCATGAAAATGACTCAAACCAAAAGGAAATGAAATCTAATTCATGTATCTTTCTAATGAATATTATTAGAGATCCTGATTCTTCATAATTTGTCCGTACTAGACATTTCAATCTGACTATATTCAGAGAATCTCAAATCTGCAAATACCCAATTTCACCAAAATGATCATAACTTATTCATTTCTCAATAAAAATAAACCAAACAAAAAGCATGAGAAAGAGGATTCATCATTATATCCATCCATTACTATATTAAAAGTTTTTCAAGCTGTAAATGGCCGTACAAGGCATGAAACCAACACTAAAGCTTAAAAACCAATGAAGAATGAGGCCAGAAATTTATCTTTTCTGCCCCACGGTGGGCGCCAAAATGTATGTGACTGAATGTGACCTCTAAATCAGGCACAACACAACATATTCATTATTCACTTGATAGAATTCGGGAGAGAGTATGAAGAACTCAATCCAAATTCCATGGTGAGGCGACCTGTTGCCTCCTATGTGAATGGGGTGTTTGAATACTCTCAGAACGAGAGCCAACAGCCGGGAGACCAATTCAACAATGGAGGATTTGAAAGCAAATATGAGAAAAATGAAACTAAGCTAAGAATGAATGCAATTAATCTAGAAAACTTTGAAAGAAATATGAAATGCAGATTTTTATTTGATTTTGAAATAAAGATGATATTAGACTAAGAACAAGTAAGCAAATTTAATCTAAATGTGAAATGCAATTACACTAATATGAGAAATTGAACTAGATAATGCAATAAAAGAGCTTTGAAAATAATGAGATATGAGACTAAAAAATGCTATAGTGTAGATGCTCTCAAAAAATTGCCCTCTTGAATGAGAAAAAGAGGTTCATTAAATAGACCAAGCCAGAAGAGGAATGAAGAGTTTCTTGATTCGAAACGGTGGACTCTTCATTCCTAATTGAGACAAAAAAGCATGATTTATTTAATTAAAAGAATGGAATTTGCCACATGTGGGGAGGTGACCTTTCGAGTAATTTGAATTATTAAATTCAAATAAAGAGGTGTCCATTCAATTAACTAAATATTTATTAATTCCTTTCAAGGGTATTTAGCTAAAGGGGGTGGAGTTTAATTTAATTAAAAGTACTTAGGACTTCATAATTAAATTAACTTATCATAGAGATTATTTAGCCAAATAAAGTCTAGGACTTAGGAATTATTTTAGCATTTGATTATTGCAATTTAGGGTCTTTGCAACTGACATCAAGTCAAATTAAGTCAGATAGGAGAGAAAATTGCCTAGGGAACTAGGACTTTGGTGATGTAAAATTGAGATAATGCACCAAAATTGATGAAATTAAATAGGTGCCAATTTTGGGGTATTACAGATTTGATTGATAATTCATGAAGAGGTGCATGAACCTAGGGAAGTGTAATATGTTTGAATTTTCTTTGTCAAATCAATGGTGCGATGGATCTAGAGGCTGAGATGAATTTAAAATTGTAATTGTTAATTGGTAAAACATTTTAGGGTTGAAGGATTGAGCAGGAATCAATTATAATGATGTAATATACCACTAAAGAAAAATATGTGGCTGCATATATCAATTGCACAGAGGTAGCTTGGTTGAAGAAAATCCTAGAAGGGATTAAGGAGAAGGTAACAAAAATGGTGATAATTTATTTTGATAATACTAGTGCTATAAACATTTCCAAGAACCTATTTATGCACTTGAAGACCAAGCACATTGCTATTAAGTACCATTTCTTGAGAGAATAGGTGTAGGAGAAAGTGGTGAGGTTAGAGTACATTCCAACTAAAGAGAAAATTGTAGATATCTTTACCAAACCACTTCCTAAGGATACTTTTGAGTATCTTAGAGGTAAGTTGGGGTTCATGCCCCTACCTAAGCAGAATAATATGCAAATATTGCATCAATCCAGTGGGTATTACTATTTTATTATTTTAGTGGATTGATGTAAAGGGGGACTAATCCTTAGGGGGGGTAGTCAGATAGATGAAGTCTTGAGCATTATGGCACCTTTGGCATTATTTTCAAAGGGGGAGAAGAACTAAGAGGATGTGTTCCAAGTAAGAAGGAGAATAGCAAAGTAGAAAAATGAGAGTTAAACTATGAAGATAAGATAAATAGGGAAAGAGAAGATGATGAGAAGATTTGGTGTGTTTCTAGTTGGTTTGTTTCCATATGATAAAGATGAAGACAAACTGTTGTGGTTAAAGAATATGTTTGGTATTTCTCAGTGTGTTTCCATCAATGCCAAAGGGGGATACTATTGGCATAACTGATATAGATGAGATGAGTAAGTATGTTGATGGCTTAATGATGTATTTTAAAATTTATGTTGTTGTCATTAATGTCAACTTAGGTGTTCTTAGTTGACTATTTTCTTGATGTACCAAGTTATGATGGAGAAGATGAATTGAGAGTTGTGTTGTGAATTATGGTGTGCGGTTTGGCACATATGTTCTAGAAGTGTGTAAAATTCTATGTATATGATCGCACATGTGTATGATGAGTTTTATGAAAGTTACAATTAGTGTGATGAAGATAGGAAATCAGTTTAGCAGTGAAGGAGCAGAGAAGAAAGATTTCATTAGTGTGTCCCATAGGAATGGAATTAGGTTTTGCAGTCTGAGTTGTGTAATTTTAATGAAATTATTGGATTCTTTTTTCAATCGCATCAAGATTGATGATCAGTGGATTGAGTTACATGATCCTAAAGTTTAGGACAGTGAAGAAGGAGAAGAATAGTGAAAAACAATCAGTTAGATCCTTAACCGGTGATGAAAGATCAGTTTGCGAAGATGGTTAAGTAACCCAGATTATGTGATGACATATCTAAGATGATGTGGAATGTTAGACCCTCATGTATGATTTTTATTGGTTGATTTGATTGATAATTCATGAAGAGGTGCATGAACCTAGGGAAGTGTAATATGTTTGAATTTTCTTTGTCAAATCAATGGTGCGATGGATCTAGAGGCTGAGATGAAGTTAAAATTGTAATTGTTAATTGGTAAAACATTTTAGGGTTGAAGGATTGAGCAGGAATCAATTATAATGATGTAATTATTGAATGTAATTTGGACCTTAGCCGACCTAGTTAGTGAAAAACATATTTTATATTTTTTTGATGTATTAGGAGAAGAGTGTGAAAGAGGCAGATCATGATTACATGAGTGAGATTGAAGTTTTTGGATGTTATACATGTGAAGGAGAGATTGATATTGAACTAGATTTGTACTAGTAGAGGAGAAGTGTTATTTTATCATATCATTATTCTTGTTCCCTAACAATTGCAGCAGGTTAAATTCCTTAACTGGGTAGATCCTAATAGATCTTTTTGTAAAATCCTTTAACAAGGGGGAACTTTAGCTAGTGTCTCAAGTCCTCTAACAAGGCTACTCCTAACAGGTAAAATCTCCTAACATGGCCAGAGGTAAATCCCTTAACCGAGTGGCTCTTAACATGGTTTTCTTCTTAATCAGACATCATTGTAATCTTTTAGTAGGGTAAGCTCTTAACCGGGCGTGCTCTAGAAGAGTGCATTTTTCTTAGTGGGTACCATCCCCACTGTGGTTTTTCCAAAGTTGGGTTTCCACAATAAAAATATTGGTGTTATGTGTTGAATTTGTATGTATTCTTAATTTTTTATGTATGTTTATCACAAGTAAAAGTTATTTATTGCATGTATGTGGTGAAGTTTTGAAGAATAAGTTTTATTAGATCAAATTTGTGTTTATTGGTAGATTATTGATTCACCCCCCTCTTAGTAATCTTAGGGCTTGATTATTCTTATAGTATTTTGAAGGAGGAAGGTAAAGAAGATATTCATAAGATGCATTTCAAACATAACACTTCACATCTAAAAATTATTTCTTGTCTTATTGAATTAGTTGGTGTTTGGAATTCCATTCCCAAAACTAAAGACAAACAATCCTATAGGGCTTGGTGGTTAGAAGCTATTTAACAATGTGCCATATTTTATGATCCTTTGGTAAAATATAATGACATGACAATGATTGAGAGAAGATAAATCTATAAAAGGAAAGCTGGAATCTAAAAGAAACTTGCTTAATCTGGACCCTAGTAATCTTATCATCAAAACCTCTCTATCAAAACTCAACTACCTAAAATTGATATATATATATATATATATATATATATATATATATATATATATATATATATATATATATATATATATATATATATATATATATATAGGCAAAGGGGCCAAAATAAAGGCCATATACCATTGGATCAAGGAAGGTAATAAAGGAACTAAATACTTTTTAAATTACTTAAATTACAAGCATAAGGAGTATGTTGGTGCTATAAAAAATGAGAATAGGCAAGTCTTTACCTATCGAGAAGATATTAAAACTCTATTTTATAACTTTTATGAAATATTTTCTACCAAGGACCCCCATTGGCTTGATGTCTAATTAACTTTGGAAGACATTAGCGAAGACATCATTAAGGAAGATTGATCTTGAAAATGTAAATATCTTGATTGGGATCTTTCCATAGAGGATTTAGAACAAACTACTTTTTTAATAGCTCCTAATAAAAGTCTTGGAATTGATGGGTTGTCTATTAAATATTACCAATCTATGTGGCACCATACTAATGAATATTTTTATCTTGATTACATAGAAGTGTTGAAACAATGCTCTATATGCCCTGATATTAAAAAAGGCTTAATTGAGCTTATTCCAAAAGTTATGAATTAGGATTCTCCAACTGGATGGTGGTCCATCAATTTACTCAATGCTTCTTATAAACTCATTGCTAAAGCCTTATCATTAAGAATCAAACTAATGACTAAAGGACTAGTTAGACTTGAACAAATTGGGTTCCTAGGTGGATGTTTTATTCTTGATAATAAATCCTTTCTTGGGAGACTTGTGAGTGGGCAAGATGATTTGAAAGAAGCCTTTCTTGTGAAACTTGATTTTAATAAGGCCTATGAAAAAATGAGGTGGTGATAATTTTTCAAAATTATTCAATGGTTGGGTTTGCTCCCAAATTATGTAAACATACTCAAATTCTCTTTTAGGATGTAAATGCTCATCTTGATCAATAATTCTCTCACTAGTTCTTTCCCATTGCAATGGTCTATTATACAAGTTTTTCCTTTGTCACCTTTTCTTTATGTGATGGCTATACATGATCTTGGTTATTTAGTGCACAAAAATTATCAAATGAATTTAATCAAAGACATCCATATTCCTAGCAATGCAGTGGTGATTAATTCCCATTTTGTTGATGACAATTTGTTATTTATTTAAAACTCTAAAACTAAAATTAATAATGTGTTGCAAGTGCTAGATTTTTACTCTTTTTATTTTTGAGATCTAAGCGTTCATATCAAAAAAATAGAATTTATTATGATTAATTATGATATAGTTCCTTATTGGGTCCCTAAAGAATGGAAATAAATCAATCATGGACATATTACTAGATACCTAGATATACCCTTTGGTTTGGGGGTCACTCTATCTAATATGTGGAATCAATTCATAATTAAGTTAAAAGGTAGGATCTTTCATTAGGGAAAAAAATAATTGATCTATTTTTGGTAAGGTTCAAGTGGTTTACAAAAGAATTTTGGCCTCTCATGTTTACTACTCCTCTTCTTGGTTCTCATCCAAAGATGGTTTTTACAAGCTTAATATAAAATTGTATGAAATTTCTTATGGATTAATTGGGATGGTACATTAGCTTCTAAATATTTATCTTGGATTCATTGTATACACAAGAGTGGATGCAAGAATTTGAGTCCCACTTTTAGCCAAAAAGTGGAAGTGTTTTTTCTATTTTTCAAAATTTCGGTCAATTGATGTCAAAATTTGAGGCACTTAAAGATTGAATCTTGAAAAACTTCAATAATATAAAATTTAGTGCTTCAAGTCTAATTTTCAAATATGTAATTTATTTGAATACCCACATGGTATAAATTGAATTTTAGTAGGCATGTTTAAAAACCACTTTTTCAAAATGCTTGTTTCAGGACCACACCTCACATGTGTAGGGCCACCCTTTTTTGAAGTAAATAAATGTATTTTTGCGAATCCTTTTGGGAAATGGTACCTAAAACACTGAAGATTGATGAGAATATTTTATCTTTTTTTAATTGAATATATATTTTTTTATTAATTTTTAATTGACTATAAAGTACATTTTCAAAACCTCTAGTGTACGACCACCATAATTTGATGATAACTTCACTTTTTTCAAAAAAAAAATTAATTTGAAGGAAATTCTATGTAGATTGATGTCATATAACTCATTTTTCAAAAAATGTAAAATTAAAAAATTTATTAAAGTTTTAGTTAACCTTAGTATTTCAAGTTTAGGTACCATGTTGGCTTAATAAATATTGTAAAAATATTAAAATTTATCATCTCACTATAAAATTTATATTTTTATAATCTGCACACTAAAAGCTAAAATGGGTTTTTGTTTTATCAAAAAATTCATTTGGGAAGGTGTCCAAAAATATTATGGAAAGGCATAAATTTTATACTGTAATGCCTTAGCCATATTTTTGTAGGGCCAAGCATAGGCTTGGTCCCACCAAGTCTGTCCCAAACCAAAGACCAAGCCAGTGGGCATAGTTCCTACTCATAGTTTTACAAAACGGGCACCTATTTTTTAAAATTAAAAAAATGGGCACTCATTTTGTGAAATTAACAAACGGGTGCCCATTTCATTTAAATATCGGGTGCCCATTTCATAAAGAGTTGTTGCAGCCAAAAAATAGGATTGTGGGCCTAATCTCAATGATTGATGAGTTTTCAATCATTTTTGTAATGATCTGTACCAGGCAAACAGAATATTTTGATCAACATTCTCTTCTTTTGTCTTGTTTTGGATCTGACATTCAAAAAGAATCATTTGAACTTGAATCTTGGTGCAAAAATGGGATCAAACCAATGCAAAAAGAGGCTAAGGAAGGTTATGACTTTTGAGGAGGTTGCAGCAAATAGAGAGGAGGCAAAACAACAATGAGAAAGAAGAGAGACTTCAAAAATTGAATATTGTTGGAGCATCGAGTTCAACAATTGTTTCAGAAGAGGAGGACAATGAAGACACCATAATGGATGCAAAGGTTGAAGAAGAAAATTTAGGTGCATCTTCTAATCCAGTATTGGATATAGGTATGTCTTCACATCCAAATGTAACTTATTTTGATAAAGAAGTTCATCAAGTGCTAGAAGCAAGTTACAATATAAATGATTTAAATTGTATTCCTGAAAATAGATTAAAAAATTTAATTTCACATCAAATTCCACAAATTAGTAATGTTAATCATAATGATAAAGGAACTGAAAGTCAAACCCCAATTGAAACTGAAAATCAAACACCAATTCAAATTGAAATCAACAATGTGGATGTAGACATAGAAACATTGATTGAGAAAGAAACTCCTTTGAATGATAATGAAATAAATGAATAATTTTAAATAAAAAATGATGTTCTAGACAACCTCCATGGTTTGGTTTCATGGAGACAAATTAGGATACACGCAAGAAGATTGTTTAGACAATTTTTTTTTTATAATAAGAAATTTGGGTTTCAATGTCAATTAATGTTACAATTAATTAAAATGTCTAAAATGCAAAAAGTGATGAAGAGGTTAGGCATTTCTGTGAAATCCAAGAAGAAGGATGAGTCTCCAAAACAAGTTGTATCAACTTTTGCTAGTGCCTTTGACACAATTGGAAAGAAAAGTCATTCTAAAGATAGTAATGCAGCACAGCGAGCAATAACAACAGCTTTAGTAAATAAAACTACTACTGATAAAAGAATGATTTAAAACATAAGTGGATATCTTAATATTCATCATAAAAATTTAACAAGAGCTATAAAGAGAAGAGTTAACTTGAAAGTGATCCAGAAAACCATTTATGGACCTTCAATGGTAGGCTCCCAAGGTCTAACATGAAACTTACTAGTGAAGTCAAAAATTTGATTGAAAAATTTTGGCACGATAATACAAGAGTATCTCCTAATGCCAAAGATGTTCTTAAATTAAGAGTCAGTTCAAAAGTTCATGATCCACATCCAAAACACCTTTTAGACATGACTCAAACTGAATTGTATAAGAAATTTGTGGATGATAAGGTGTTGACTATTAGTATTAGTCAAAGATTCTTTGAAAAATGTAAACCATGGTATGTAAGGATTAACAAAGAAAGAATCACATGTTGTTGCAAAACTCATGTTCAATTTTGCTATCATTATGATATTTTTTGATCTATACGTTCTACTATGCATATTAATGAAATGTTGCAAAAATGTGGTATAAATATACCACCTCAAACTATAAAGGAGTTTATATCAAGTTTATTTTGTAACCCACCTAATGAGAAATTTTATCTTTTGAATGCAGGTGATTCTGGTGTATGTGATGTATGTGGCAATCTTACATTATTAGATGAATGTCTGCATGAAAATATTTCATTTGATTTTGGATAACAATTAGTTGATGTACAAAGATTTAAAATTGTTGAGTATCCATTCAAGGATGGAAAAGTTGGAAAATGGTGCGATCTAATACTGAAAAATTTAGTGTTCATTCTTTTATGAATGAGTTCAAGAGTAAGGTCATACCTAAATAAGTGAAACACTCTCAAAATTCTAGATGGCTTGATGGACAATTTCGCATATGCAAGAATACATTTCCAATTGGTAGTATACTTTCAATCATTGAATTTGCACAGAACTACACGCTTGCACCACAAGATGAGATACAACCACAACATTATAATTTAGTGTAAGTAACAATTTTTGTTCATATTATCTATAGGCATGCACTTGATAGTACAGAAGAGGATCAAAAAATATTGAGAGAGTACCATTTCTATATGAGTGATAATAAGTTACACTCATTAGAGTTTGTCTAGTATTGCTTTAAGACCTTTTATGAAAATTTAAGGGAGATATAAATTCATATAACACAACATCTAATATGGTCAAATGATTGCATAGGGAAATGCTAGAATGTTTTATTAGTTGAGTAGGACACATAAGAAAATAAATATCCAACATATCTGGATTTTTTTTAAGGCTAGACATGGGAAGGGAGAACATGATGGTGTCGGTCCATGTCTTAAGAGAGCCCTTTGTAGAGAGCAACTCAAATTTGTGGAAAAATCAAAATTTAAAGATGCACGTGCAATTGTTGAATGGTGTAAAACAAGTTTGTCTACAAGATCAAGTCACAACTCTACAATCAGACATTTTTTTTGGCTAGTTGAAGAGAAGAATATCCTTTCAAGATATGATTGTAATACAATCAATGGATCGGCTAAATGGAATTCATTTAGGAGTTCTAATTCAACACTTGGACTATATGGACTAGGGAGCTTGCATATTTGTGTCAGTTTTGTGTTGCAGGTGAATGAGAAGAATGCGAGAATATAGAATAGGTTGAAGAATGGCAACAAAAATCCTTAACACCTAGTGAGACACAAGATGAAAATGATTTAATATATGAAGATTTCGATCATGCCTTTGCATCAGAAGATTATGATCGTGTTTCAGATCTCATACAACCTTGTAATTTAATTTAATTTATTGTAAAACTTTAAATTATATTAGTTACATGTGTATGTCATATAATTTATGATTATATTTGAATTATAAACCTTTAAACAAGTTTTATTTGTGCATGTACTTAATTTTGTTTTTCAGGACATGTGTATGTTGTTGTTACACCTGAGGATAATGAAGAGCAGATAGTTGGTACATGGCTACACAAATACCTAACAAGAAGGAATGGTTTACCCACTTTTGAAGACTACCAATTAGACAAGAAGATTATGCACTATTCCCATTTGGTACGTAGTGGCAACAAATATCAAATTGGAAAGATACAAAGAGAGACTTGCTAATAAAATATTATGGACACTTTCAATGGAAGAGCATGAGGCAATCATAGACGCATTGCAAAAAAAAGAGGATGCTGATGGTACATTAGGTTGAATCAAATTTACACATGTAAGTTTTTATTCAATTTGTCATATTTTTATATGTTTTTCTATATATAAATATCTATGTCTTCTTTCAAGTTTCATTTAATTTATAATTTAGAGATATAGATTTGAAATAAATTAAAATTGAAATAAACATGAACTATTTATGTAGTACAATGCACTCTTGTATTCATCCAATTTTGGTTTTGTAAAAATTTCATGAACTCACTTTTATTCATCCAATTTTGTTTTAAATATTTAAGTTAAATTCATAGTTGTACTCACCTAATTTTGTTCTAAATATTAAACTATGCACATTCGTCAGATTATGTTCACTTAATAGAAATTGATAGATTTATTTGTAAATCCATATTCATTGTTCAAATTAATAGATCTCATTGTTAGATAGATGGTTTTTAATAGTTAATCAAAGTCAATGAATTACTTATAACATCGATATTGTTCTTGTCAATTACATGAATTAATAGATCTCATTGAACTATCTATAGATGGTTTTTAATAGTTAATTATCAAAGTCACTATTACTTGTAACATTGATATTGTTCTTATGAATTACATGTATTAATAGATCCCATTGTTCGATAGATGGTTTTTTTAGGGTTTTCATATTTAATTACAATTGATAATAAAAATGATCAAATTACATAAGCTCATATATCTACATTTAAACCACTATTTGAAAAAAACATGAAATAGGATTAAAAGTCCATGAATAAGATAAATAACATAACAAGTCCTGGAATAATATGTATCATAATGTTCATCATATCAACTCATGATATATACAATCACAAAACAAATTCCTACTCTAAAAAAAAGTTCAAGTACAATATATGATAACAAGTGGACTAGTATGTAATGCAAGTCCTACTCTAACAACAAGTAAAAAAAATATGACAAGTCATCATAACACAAGTCCAAATAACATGATAACAAGTAGATTGATAACACACAAACACACACACAAATATATATATATATATATATATATATATATATATATATATATATATATATATATATATATATATATATATATATATATATATATATATATATATATATATATATATATATATATATATATATATATAACATGTGCCATCATAAAATGTCCATCATATAAAAAGTGAAAATATAATGTATGTGAATAGTATAATCTAACTCTAGTCATCTAGTTGATCTGCAGTCCTCTTCACTCCACATGAAGAGGACTGTGATGCATCAACATGCTCTGTCTGGTCTTGAGTACCCTCATCCTCCTGTAAATTTTTAAAAGTTCTCATCAAAAGACCATTAAAATTTTTACTTAAAAAATAATTAATATAAATTTGGACATTTAATATTTTACCATGTGTCCATGCTCAGTAATGCCCTTAGTGGGACATGAAGGTCCTCCCTCAGCTACATCAAAAGTGGATGCAACCAAGTCTTGTAAAAACAAAAAGTACAAATTTTTAATAATTAGGTGTAAAAGATCTAGATACACAATGGACATTGAAAAATTACTTTTAATCATGACCTCAAAGGATAGTGTCAATGGCTGAATTTGGCTTAATCCTATAGCCATGTTGAGACTCATGGTGGTGTCAACTTGAACAACATATATAAATCATGAATCAAACTTATAGTACATATGTTAGGAATGAGAACACTGAGAGGGGGGGGGGGGGTGAATTCACTATATCTTTACGATTTCTTAACTCTTGAATCTTAACTTGATTGCTTAAGTACTGATATGAACATCAATGTAAAAAAGATAAGCAATCACAACACATAACACCAATATGGTTACAGGGAAACCCAAATAGGTAAAAAACCCGGTGGGAATTGACACCCAATAAGAACTGCACTAGTGTTTTATGATCCTTGTTAGAATATCTGTAACCCTATTAGGAGTTGTTCTTTACAATGTTTTTAGTACAGTGACCTGGTTAAAGGTCAGACCCTATTAGGATTTTTTTACAATAACCCTATTAGGGGTGGGGACACACTATCCTAGAGTTCACTGCTCAAGTGGTGAAGGCTACAACCTTCTGATCTCATATACACACTATATCTACTGGATGAAATGGTGCTGTGAAATTGCTTGTTTGATCATTTCCTTTTGTGTGCTGATGCTTTAGCCCCTTGTAAAGCTCTAAATTATTCTATCTTTACTTCACATGTCTCTTCTCTACTTATCTTATCTCTATATCTACTTCCATCTTTATTACAAAGGCCCATCTTATATTTATATGCGCTAACAAAACAATTAACTAGGTCAACCTATAACCGATTACATACAACACTTCCAAGTAAATTGTCTCAAGCATAATTAAAAACAAAGATGTTTACATGTCTACAACCTAATCACAATAGGCACATAGCCTTTACAAAACATTATTATAACCGCTAATCAAAATACTAAAATTCGGTTGCATACTATGTTATGTTATGGCGTTCACTATCTATACCACTTCAACTGACTGTATATTTGTCATACTGTCTCATCTAATCATGCACTCTTAGACTTAGCATGAATACACACTTACCAGCTTAACTTCAAGGGTGCATACCATAACTCAGTCATACGCATGTGCACTGATGCTCTGATCTTCTGGTGCTCTCCTAATTGTCCAATCTTCTATACTTAGCCATATTCTGACCTTATGATAATGTGCGCTAACTCCAAAACTCTACATGACCTTGTTGCCATAGTGAAAACACTATATCTAGTCATATACAATAGTATAGTCAACTTTCCAACAATCTCCCCCTTTGTCATTAATGGCAATAAAGGAATATGGCAAAGTTACTAACTGTACCCTTATACAAAATTCTTTAATATATACTCTAACATATATCTCCCTTATACTATGTACTATACTTCTTCTTTACATCATATGTAATACTCCATATTCTACATACAATACTCCCCCTTTGACATTAATGACAAAGGTGCTCAAAAAAGTGTATCTAAAAGTACTTACAAAGAAAGTACATCAAGATAAGTAATCTGCAAGTTCTAGATCTCTTGTTTCCAAAATGCTATCAGTGCATTGACAGTCTATAGATGGGCACATAAGACATATGTCAATTTCTCCATGTTTTCCAAGTCTATACTTGGACCTTGATCATATGTCACCATAGTGGCATCGATCTCCTTGATGTTTTGATTAAGTACATCTAGAGAGGGCACAAGAGCATTCCTGAGTTTTGTTTGCCTTGCCCTTATCTTAGAAATCTCTTTCTCAGCCTTTTCTATTTTGTCTATTTTCCCCTGGTACACATTTTTTTACATGTTTACATCAGTGAAGGGATCTTCCACTAATTTTCTTACATTATCAATCATTGCTTCTGACTCCTGTATTTTCTTGTATAGATTTGCAGTTGGTTTATCTTGTTTCATGCAGTCTACAATGATCTTCCTTCCCTTAGCTGAAAACTCCTTCAAGGATGCTTGACCTACCTTTAATGAACTGAGATCAAGTGCAAATTTTCCAACTAGTTCACTCAATCTCTTCTTCATATATTTCTCTTCTGCAACTTGGGATGTAGATTCTTCCAAGCTAGAAAAGTTTGTCTTGAAGTTTGTAAGAATGGTGCTAACATCATCAACTGAATGAACCTTAGACACTTTCTTTTCTAAAGGTACCAAGTTGTTTAGAATGTTGATTGAATCAACCAACAAAGAGTTCCTCATCACCTGCTTCTCTTTTTATTTTTCCATAGCAAGGACACTAATCTTAATCAGATCTTCTTCTCCCCAAGAGTCCAAGCTTGTGGTGTCTAGTGTCAAACTTGACAACAATGATGTTGAGGGTATGGGAGTGATAGGAGTGTTTTCCATCACTTCTTTATTATCTTGATTGGTATTTCAACAGATGGCTCATCTATTGGTTCACTTCTTTTCACCTTGTCTTCTCCTTTCTCCTTTTCTTCACCTGTTAGATCCTCTGTTAACACTCCTTGTATCTTAGGTGAATTGTCACCACATAGAATTTCAACCTCTTGTGTTCTTACAAAAGCTTCCTTAAATTTATCCAAGTCATTTTCTATGGCCGCCATTACTATCTCTACATTGTCAATAAAGATTGTGTCATCTTTTTGTGTCTCAATCATGGGTGCAATCTTCACTGCCTCTGTAGGTGTCAAATCCTAAGGACCTATTATTGGTACATTGGTGGTCTCTGACTCCTTGGGTTCCTTAGAGGGCACTTGAGTTATGGGCATAGTAGGTGGGTACATGTGCCTATCCAGAAAAACTTTCTCAAAATATTTCTCAGTTTCTTTAGCTACCGACTCATAGTTCTTATCCATTATGTGTAGATTTCTTGACTTAGTTCTTAGGTGTGGCTTCACCAGATCTAACAATAATGTTTTCTCTTCTAGGGAACATACAGGGAGGCTTCCATCTAGAATCTTTTCTCTTATTCTTAGATCCTCCTCAATAGCCTATCTTTTCAAGAATTCCAAGATGTTCCACACATTGTCCAGAATTACTATCTTAAGTTCTAAGACTATCTTCTTGAACTTGACCATGTGTTTAATTATCATTCCATGAATTTTTTATTTATCAATCTCACTATTTTTCTCATAGAATTTCCCTATTTGATCAATTTTTCCTTCCTCAATAATCCTTGTTTTCAACACTTGAAGACTAGGTCTAAAACCTACCTGCAAAGGTGCTTGAGTGTTCTTTTTCTGAATTCTGGTTATCAATGAGGATGAGGGGCTTGCACCGATCTCCTTCTTCCTCTTGGTCATTGTCTTATACTTAGGAGGTGATGTTACATCAATTGTATCTTTGGGTGTAGGAGGGATAACATATGTTTTATCCTATTTATCCTTTGGGTCATCAATCTTCTCAATCTTGACTTTCTTCATTTTAGGATCATCAGTTTTAGCTTTGACTGCGAATGCACTCTCAATCTCCAAGGATATCTTTGCTTCTCTTACTTTTTCAAGATCTACCTTTGTTACACCATGAATTCTGAGTATCTCAGATGTAATCTTAGAGGCTTTCCTCTTAGTTGTTACACTATTCAAAACTGCATCAACTTCCCTTGTCTTTTCTTCATAAGTTCCCCATCTAGGTTCATTAGGGTCCTTAGGTGCTAAAAGTAGTACTTGTGCATAAGCTTCCAAAATTGGCTCTTCTACCTCATAACCAAGTGGATGGATCCACTTTGTTCTAGGCTCAACTAATTCCATACATGTTATGTCTATTTCTACCATAAAACAAATGTTGTCTTTGTATTTTTCAACAATACTTTCTGGTATCCTGTACCTCATCTACATTTTGATCCTAAATGTCTTCAATTCTAGCTCCATGTAATCCTTCAATGTGCTCTTAATAGATGCCTTAAGAGATATTTGAGGCATTGTAGGCATACTTTTGTCTAAGTACTGTATCATATTAAAATGGAAGCACTTCCATGATAAGAGCATTTAGCCCTCTGAGTAAGTGATTTGGGGTCATGTTAAGTGCCTTGATTGGGTCTTTGCATGTATTTGGCTTTCTCCCCACTTTCCACTTCTTCTCCACACTTGATTTCTTCATTCTAGGTGAAATTAGGGTTAAGGTCTTAAGGACTTTCCTGATTTTCCCTCTTCCATGGTTCTATTTTCTAGGTAGGGTTCAGAAATGAGACCTCCTAGTCCTTCATCACATCAAACAAAGGATTTTATGTCTATTCCTGACACTGGGTCCTGTCCTGACATCAAATCCTGCATCTCTGGCATCTCCTGGAACCTCTGCTGCAAATCCTGACAAAGTTAGGGTTTGAGGTCAAAGTCGACCTCCACCCTGACTAGGTCAGGGTCGACCTCCACCCTGACTAGGTCAAGGTTGACCTCGACCCTGACCAGGTCAGGGGCGACCTCGACCTTGACCTCTTCCCACCAGGATTTCAAATTTTAAATGTTGGCAGTTTGGCTTTCAGGAAAGTTATTTCTCCGCTTCCGGGTCGGCTATTTCGGGCTCCGAAATGGTAAATCCTTTAATTTTATTTAATCAAGGTATATTTTGTAAAGGTGAGGACCTAATTGGGATTTAATTCTTCAAGGTGGCCCATCTAGAGGAGTGTGCCCTAAATCACTATAAAAGGAGGCCTTCCTCTCTCATTTTCACATCACTCAATCATCAAGTTTTCTCAATCAAGTATCTAGAGCTCTCAAGTGAAAGAAAGTCTTCAAGAATTCAAGTATTCAAGTATTCATCCATCAAGGAGTTCCATTGTTAGCTATTGAAGGATTCAATCTCTTTGGAGCCCCCTTGAAGATTCATCCTTCTCCATTCATTCAAACCTTCTCATATGCAAAGATCAAATCAAGATTGGTGTTGAAGATCAAAATACCATTGATTGGAGACATCCTACATTCATTGAAGCATTCTTAGTTGTGGATTTAAGGATTCGAATCCTCTACAAGGACTTCATCATAAGCAAGGTGATTTGTTTCAATTACTTTGTTTATGCACCATATATTTCAATTCAATTTCAAGGTTAATTCCTAAAATGGGGTTTGACCAAGGCAAACCCCCCATACAACCAAAAAACCCCATTTTCTTGTAGGTATAGGTGTGAAATCTTAGATCTAAGAGCGAATTCAGATATCCTTTTTGGAAATCTTTCAAGATCTGCGAACAGAATCAGAATCAGACTTCAAATAAATAATGTGGTCTTTGACCTTTTAAAACGTCAAAGTCAACCTATGTGAATTTGGAGAAAAGATTTCTCGATTTTGTCCGCCTCGACATTTCCAGTCTAAAATAGGTGACAGAATCTTCAGAAAGTTCATACAAAAGCCAAAATTCAACATTTTCCAGATCTACCCTAATTCAAGGTTAGTATTTGCACTTCAATTATTTCAATTTCAAGTATAACACATTTTACCTAGGGAAACATTATATTTATTCTTTCTTTCATATTCTTCATAGATTGATTCGATTGTGTATTAACCTCTTGGTTGATCAAATTGTATAACACATTTTACCTAGGGAAACATTATATTTATTCTTTCTTTCATATTCTTCATAGATTGATTCGATTGTGTATTAACCTCTTGGTTGATCAAATTGGATCTCTCCTTTGGGAATTTGGATTTAGGAGTGAATCTTACATTTTCCCCACACACATACACAAATAAAGGTGATTCCAAATTACATCTATTCAAGTACAAATCTGAGACCTTTCCAAGTATATGGAAGTACATGTAAATGATTAGAGACCCAAACCTAAATATTTTGGTCTTATCATGCTTGATGGATCTAATTTTTATCAATCAATTGTGTGTGCAAGATCTCACACAGATTGAACTCTCCATTTTCTCTAACAAGTCTGATTGTTGCAAGAATAGTGGCTATAGACACACTATTCACCCTGTTGGTGTGTTGAAAATTGTAACCTAGTATCATAGACATCAATTTGATGTCTTTCTCTTCAATAGGCTCAATTTTCATACTGCACCTATCACTTCTAGACTTACATACATGTTCAACTAATTTCCTCACATCCTTTCCCACTAGAAGAATGGTGCCTATCTTAGAGAGGTCTATCATTTCATGAATGAGTTCTCTTGTGATTCTAATTGGCACTTCACCTATTCAAAATAGGTCATCATGAATCCTACTTAGTAATATCTTGATCCACTCATATTCATAAAACTCATATGTTTTAGCATACTCAACAATGGGATGGTTTTCCAAATGTGTGAACTCATCTAGGAATGTTTTGTCAGGTTTCATCATGGACTCAAGGTGCGAACTTATCCTATCAAGTCCAACTGGTTCCTTCTTATAGTATATATACGCACGAATGTCTTCAACATGCATGATACCCATAGGGGTTCTTGAAAATGCACCTTCTAGGTCATCTAAGGTGGACTTAAAAGGGAACCTTTTAAAAACATAGATCTTCCTTTCCGCGACATCAAATACAATAGGTGTAGCCATGACTTACTTGGTTAACCCTTCAAATCAATTTTAAAAGACTTGTGAATTGTCGTGTCAGACTAGGGCTTCACAACTGATCAATCACACTTATTTGCTAGTAAATCAAGCTCCAACACTTCACAATCCAACTACCAGGGCTTCTGTGGTCTCTAATCACTCTATCTCAAATGCAATGAGTGATCTGTAAGTCTCTGTATACTATAAAGTGAGATTTCCTCCATTAATGCTTGCCACGTAAACTAGAATTTGACTGAGAATTTCCAACTTCCATCCTGCAATAGATCAAATAGTGCGCTCTTGCACATAGCATCAAATAGTCTCCAAAATGCTAAATCCAAAGGTGCATACTCTGAGGGTGAGTATACTAGCCACACAGGGGTCTAGAGCTAAATTAGCTCCCCCTATGACCTTGAGGGTCATTCATCCAAATGTAGAGGGTGCGTCCATTGCAAATGCATCCAATACATGCTTATCAACTTTATCCTTCTTTGCCTCTAACCAAATCAAGCTTGCATCCTCTGTATCTTTCACAAACTTGACTTCTCCTTCTTCATTCAATATTGATACTTCTGGCTTTTTAGGGCTTTCTTGACTTTGTGTTCTTGATCTACAAAACTTTGGGATGTGTCCAGCCTTGTTAAAAGAGTGACAAATAACTAGAGGCCTTAAATTCCTCATCGCATTGATATGGGTTACCATTTTACATTGTCTAGCTGAGTGACCATTATAATTACATATCTGGCATGTAATACTTTGAGAAATTCTTGCAATTGGTTGATTCTAATTTCTCTGATTATGTTGAGTCTTGTTCTTCTGACTTGTTCTACAATTCATAGCTCTATGACCAAATTTATTGCATGAATAATAGTAGCCATTAAAAGGTCTTACCTCTTTACAATCCCTTGCTATATTTCCATGCTTGTTACATGCATAACAAGTTCGGTCTACTAGCTTGCGCTCATCCTTAGATGGTTAGCCATTATCTTTAGTCTGATCTCAAGTTTCCTTAGCATCTGTAGTGTCTTGTGGTGATTTTATCTTTTCTCACATGTCATCAATCTGATTTTGTGCTTCATTGAATCCAATACCGTTGGTATCTCCTTTAAGCTTTTGTGCATATAACTGTGACTCTATCAAATCAAAACTGGTGTGTAATTTCTCAATGTGATTCTTTGCCTCTTTCAACGTAGATTCCAACTTTTCTTTGTTGTTTCTTAGCTCCAAGATTTCTATGTTTTCTTGCCTCAATTCTTCATTCAGTTGAAGGTTCTCTTTGATTTGTTCATCATAAACTTCTTGATTGTTCATTAGCTTTTCATACAACTCTTCAATCTGATCTTTTAGAGATGTGTTCTCTTCATTTAGCTTCTTAACTATTTTTTCCAAATCATTGTTTGTACAATTTTTCAAGTCTTGTCTCAGTTTCTTGATGAATACTTATGCGCCACTGACTTTCAATTTTAGTTCTTCAACTTCTTTCTTAGATCTATCAAGGTCTTCAAGAACTGCCATAAGATTCTTCTTTAGATTCTTTGCTTCTTCTAAACCCATTGATCTCCTCATGTGGTTAAACTTTTCTTCAAAGGACCAAAGCTCTGATACCAATTGTTAGGAATGGGAACACTAAGAGGGGGGGTGAATCAGTGTTCACTATATCTTTACAATTTCTTAACTCTTGAATCTTAACTTGATTGCTTAAGTACTGATATGAACATCAATATAAACAAGATAAGAAATCATAACACATAACACCAATATGGTTATGGGGAAACCTAAATAGGTAAAAACCTTGATGGGAATTGACACCCACTAAGAACTGCACTAGTATTTTATGATCCTTGTTAGAAGATATGCAACTCTATTGGGAGTTGTTCTTTATAATTCTTTTAGTACAGTGACCTGGTCAAAGGTTAGACCCTGTTAGGATTCTTTTACAATAACCCTATTAGGAGTGGGGACACACTATCCTAGAGCTCACTGCTCAAGTGGTGAAGGCTACAACCTTCTGATCTTAGATACACACTATATCTACTGGATGAACTAGTGTTGTGACACTGCTTGTCTGATCAGTTCCTTTTGTGCGTTGATGCTTTAGCCCCTTGTAAAGCTCTAAATTATTCTATCTTTACTTCATAGGTCTCTACTCTACTTATCTTATCTCTATATCCACTTCCATCCTTTATTACAAAGGCGCATCTTATATTTATATGCCCTAACAAAACAATTAACTAGGTCGGCCTATAACTGATTACATACAATTATTCCAAGTGAATTGGCTCAAGCATGTTTACAAACAAATATTTTTACATGTCTAAAACCTAATTACAATAGGTGCATAGCCTTTACAAAATATTATTATAACCGCTAATCAAAATACTAACAGTCAGCTACATACTTTGTTCTATTCTGGTGTTCACTGTCTGTACCACTTCAACTGACTGTATCTTCGTCAAACTATCTTATCTAATCATGTGCTCTTAGACTTAGCATGAATACACAATTACTAGCTTAACTTCAAGGGTGCATACCATAACTCAGTCATACGTACGTGCATTGATGCTCTGATCTTCTGGTGCTCTGCTAACTATCCAGTCTTCTATACTTAGTCATATTCTGACCTTATGATAATGTGCGCTGACTCCAAAACTCTATATGACTTTGTTTCCATAATGACAACACTATAGTCAACTTTCCAACAACATATACATAAATTATAAAGTATATATAACTTGACTATAAATTTATGGAATAAAAGCATGTACACATTACCTATGTGTGACACGTAGCTAATGTCACCAATGAGTTAGGATGTAAATGTGATTGTGCAACATGAGAAAATCCAAAAGCCTACAATTGCAAAAAAATAAGTGTGAATCAAAGTTGTACATAAATTAGTAAGATATAAACACTTAAAATTAATTAATGAAAGACATACTACAAGTATATCTGGCTGACTCTCGGTGACTGGTGGGGCAGAGAATGAAGGACTGCCAATCTTAGTGTTACATGAGAGACCCTACAAAATCACAAAAAATATGTCAAACACATTGTCAATTAAAGTTTAGTTTGTTTAAATTTTAAATGTATCAAGATCAAAGTGCATACCATGAACAGGGCACCAAGATGTCAAGGTGTGGATGTCATATGATGATGGCTAATAAATGATGGAGGGTCAACCCTCCTTTGTTCACCAAAAAATCCACATGTTATGGCTCATAATTGTATAAATATGAAATTTAATCTATATAAATTATAATTAAATTTACCTATGTGGGATGATCATCGTCTGCATTAAGAAAATCAACATATGATGTGATATCATCTTTGAATTTACCATGTGTGCCACCATCAACATCAACATATCCACCATGTGTGCCACCAACATCATCAACATATCCACCATGTGTGCCACCATCATCATTAGCATATCCACCATGGGCAGCATGGGCAGCATTAAGATTAGTCTAGGGACCCCTACATATATCCCCACAACTTGTGCAAACATGTGCTCTTCTAGGGGCAGCCCTCGTCTGGGTCAAGTGTTGTAACAAATTTCCCATAAGGGCACTCAATGAACCAAGAGCTGATTGCACTTCTCGATGATAGATAAGTGCAGGAACTATAGGAGAAGGAAGAGGAACAAGAGGCTCATTGCGCCCATGATTTATGGTTCTATCACTCAATTTGGCCCCTGGCCTTTCTTGTGGCATGCCTCGACCAACCCCTTGCAATGCTCTCATGTCAAAATAATTGGGTTTGCTACCCAATTCAAATTCAGCCCATAATTTTTTCAAAAAATAAAGTGGGACCTCATTATTAGCGTGTGGTGGATGGTCAAATACCATCCACCACTACTCCCAAAAATTATCTGCTATACCAGGGTGTCTACACCATCTAATAGAAATACATGGCTTCTTGCCAAGTATCTCCTCACCCATTTTAGGATTCAAAAAATAATGTGCCATATCAGTTTTTGTAATTTTTAAATTATTGACCTCTTTATAAGAGAGGTCTTTAGCATAATATCCACACATACTCTCCCTCCATGATTGGAAACTATCAAGCTCAAAGTCTAATGTATGTATTGAATCTACTATGCCTTGCATGCTATCTGCAAGGTGTAGTAGCTAGGACGATGGATGGGGATCATTCCTAATAATATTTACATCTCTCATTATTGCCTCTACATTTCTCCTAATATTGTCTCTCAACTTTGTAGGGGGAGGTGGAGGGGGAGTTGGAGGTGGAGTTGGAGGCGGAGGCGGAGGTGGTGGTGGTGGTGCATGCTAACATATAAGCTCATCAATGTTAAAATCATCCATATTTTTAATCTGTGTACATATAAAAACATGAAAATTTACAATTAACATACTATAAATTACATTTTACCTTAGAGAGAGAGAGAGAAACTTAAATAAAAATTTAATTACATGTCATAACTTAAAAATTAACATATAAGTTAAACATTTTACAGGTTACAAAGACAATCAAGACAAATGTTCAATTTTTTTTTTTAATAATGTACACCTAAGGTTGAAAATAGATTCCAAGGTTTTAAAAAAATTTTAGAGAGAGAGAGAGAGAGAGAGACTTAAATAAAAATTTAATTACATGTCATAACTTAAAAATTAACATATAAGTTAAACATTTTACAAGTTACCAAGACAATCAAGACAAATGTTCAAATGTCTTTTTTAATAATGTACACCTAAGGTTGAAAAAAGATTCCAAGGTTTTAACATTTTTTAGAGAGAGAGAGAGAGAGTTAAATAAAAATTTAATTACATGTCATAATTTAAAAATTAACATATAAGTTAAACATTTTACAGGTTACAAAGACAATCAAGACAAATGTTCAAATGTTTTTTTTTTAAGAATGTACACCTAAGGTTGAAAAAACATTCCAAGGTTTTAACATTTTTTAGAGAGAGAGAATCAAGTCATAATTACATGTCATAATTTAAAAATTTAGAGAGTAAAAATTTAATTACATGTCATACTTTAAAAATTAACATATAAGTTAAACATTTTACAGGTTACAAAAACAATCAAGACAAATGTTCAAATGTTTTTTTTTTAAGAATGTACAACTAAGGTTGAAAATAGATTCCAAGGTTTTAAAAAATTTTAGAGAGAGAAAGAGAGGAGAGAGAGAGAGAAAAGAGAGACAGGAGAGAGATAGGAGAGAGAAAAGAGAGAGAGAAGAGAGAAGAGAGAAAGGAGAGAGAAAGAGGATAGAGAGAGAGAGAGAGAGATTTTCTTGTTTTAGAACTATGTAGGTATACATTTTCTACAGGTATAATTTTTTTATTTTAGTTTTGTTTAGGTAAATATATTTTTTTCTACCTATGGTTTGTTATTTTATTTACACATGTCTAAATTTATATTTTGATTTTCTACTTAGGGTTTCATAATTTAATTGTGTCTAGGTTTAGATTTTTGTTTTACTACCTAGGGTTAAATTAAAAGTTTTAACAATTTTGGGTATGTGCAAGATCATGGTACACCAAACTATGGCCTTAAGTGGCAATGAAAAATTAGAAAATCAGGGTTAGTCAACTTGACGTAAAAAGTTGAACATCTTATGAACCTTATGTGAAAAAGTTGTAAGAATAGAATTTGTAGGAAATTGAATTTAGTTTCTAAACTACTAGCCCTTGTTAGAAAAAAATTTTATCTAATTAATCAAAATATTAGATTTCAATGTAGTAGTATGAAAATTTTAGGGAAAAGATAAAAAGTATGTGTATGTCTGACCACCTTAATCACAATCAAATGATGATATATTTTCCCAATATTCTAGATATAAGTAGTAGAATCATGCCCGAATGTGATGCATATTTTTTTGTAATTTTTTGCCAAGTAAATAATAACTATGAATTTTCTGCTACAACTTTTTCAGAATAAAAAAACTCTCATGTCTGACCACCTTAACTCATTCTAAACTTTACAAAATTGAAAACTTTTTTTTTTCTTATAGTAGCCAAAGCATAGAATGTGACGCATGTTTCGGATTTCAAAAAGGTTAAACGGTTTGAAAGTTATAGTTTTTTTTCAATCAGTATGTCAATTACAACTTTAAAGATAACTCAATTGAAAAATAAGTAATAATTACTTGCTAAACTCAAAATTTGACAGCAATTATATTGATGGAAAGCTGATAATGTCTTTAAGAAACCCTTTTCATTTCATCAATTTCGGGTGAAAAATAGTCGTGAGCTACATGGTCAAAGTCTCGATATCAAAAACAATCTCCTAAACATGCCTAAAGGGTTGACCATCCATGTTTGGTATTGCCCAAGCAAATACCAAGCCTAATCAAATATTCGATAAAATCAGATATCTGAAACTTCCCGCCTAATTGAAAATTTCAATTGCACTAGTTTTCTCAATTTCAAGTTTCATATTAAATTGTATTATTTTATCTTAATATTAATTGAGTTAAGTATTTTTTCAATTTTAAAATATATATTACAATTTTTTTATAATATTAATATTAAATAATAATAGCATAGCATTAATATTATAATATAAATTTTTATATTAGTATGTATTATATTATTATTATTTATTTTTGTATTGTATAATAGTATAATATTAACTAATTAAATATTTATATTATATGTTCAATATTATACCTAAGGGGGGTAGAGAGAGAGAGAGAGAGAGAGAGAGAGATCCTATTTTGTAAGACAAGGTGAAAATAGGTGTTGTTATAAACCTAGTTGTCTACCTTAGCCATTTATTGGACAATTAGGTTATGAAGGGCTAAAATAGTCTAGGTGACTAGGATAGTCTAGTTGGCCTAATAAAAGGTTGAAATAGTTTATTTTAATCTCTCTAAGGTCCTAGGTGGAGTCTAGGATAGAGATTAGTGAGTTTGATTGACAATTGACAACTTTGGCTAAAGTTGTCAATGTTGTAATGTGCAACTTTTCGAAAAGTTGTCATTTTTGAATCCCAACGTTCACAACCACCTCAGTTGGTTGGAACCAATTGGGGATTGTATAAACAAGTTAAAAAATCTCAATCCAATGTGAGAAGGACGATTGGAGATGATTTGATATCTGATTTCAATAAAAATTCATTGATTTCTTGATAAATAGATTGTGTCTTCGAAGTGTACGGACCTGTATGGTCTCACATGTGCCATTAAAGGAGTATAGAAGTTATTCTTGTGTGAAATGAGATATTTTCAATTGATTTGGAGTCTTGAAACCGAGTAGAACAAAAGTTATCAAATTTTGAGTGCCATTGGTCGCAAGAAGGCCCTACCTAGGGTTTCGAGACTAAATTCCTCTTTCCAGGAGACTCCATGAAAAAAATATAATTCTTGGTGGAAAGAAAGGAGGGAGGATGTATATTAATATTTTTGGGATCTTAGATCGGGAAGCCATTGATGGAAGGAGAAATGACTAAACCCTCTGGACAGGTATCTCTATGTGACTGTCTAGAATTGTGGGTTTGAATGCACAACTCGGCCCAGGGGTGGAATGGAGACCTAAATATTTGGATTTAGTCAGTTTATGTGATCTCACAAGTGTTCCAATAGGGTATATTTTAATGTGATAAAAACTTGAGACACTTCCTTTGTTAATTTGGCCTATTAGCCCTATTAGGCCTAGGATAGAATTGAGGACAGCATGAGTTTGGGGATTGATTAAAAGCCCAAACTTGGAGGGTATTTTTGATAGGTGAACTGGAGTATTTTAGGGTGGTTAAGCCTTTCCTTGGTGGAGTTCCAAGTAGGTTTCCCTTAACAATTCAGGATTTCTCCTTGTAGCCCTATATAGGCTTGGGTGGTCAAATTGTGTCTCAGTCCTAAATTATTATGGGATTGTTGTGTCATTGCATCTAATGTGGATGTTAAACATTTATAGAACCCTATTTCATCCCTGGATCAACCCGTTCTAAGTTGTGTGAGTTTAGTGCCTTAAAGGTGTAGAAGATTGGGTTGAAGACCAAATCTTGTCTTGTGGGTTTTGGGAACTCTTTGTCAAAGCCCTAGATTGTATGGGAGTAGGGGTATTATGGACCTCTATGTGAATCTTTGAATATAGTTTGGGGATCTACTCCAAGTGGTATCAGAGAAACTATTAGATCTTTGGAGGAAGATTAAAGTTGCAACCATGTCAAATGGTGGGGAAGACAGTGAACTTCCTAATAGCATGAATAATGTAGAACTACTGAGGGTAGTGAAAGAGCATGATGCAGAGAGAAAGTGGATGAGGCAAGAAATGGAAAGGCTTAAGGAACAACTCAAGAAAGGGCATAGTGGGAACTCTAGAATGGAAGAAGAGGGGAGTGATTAAGAATCCCCTTTGTAGGAGGAAGAAGAAGAAGTGCCTGCAGACCAGAGGCTATTGCTGAAGACCTTGAAATCCATGGAAAGAAGGACCATGGATACTAAGCTTGACTTATCTATCTACAATGGGAAGATGGATCTAGAAGAAGTGATGGATTAGATTGATGCACTCACTAGATTCTTTTAATGTGAGGAGATACCAAAGCATCAAAAAGTAAAGATAGCCAAATCCAAGTTGAAGGGATCAACCTTGACTTGGTGGAATTTTACTCAAGAAGAAAGAGTGAAGATGGATAAAAATCCAGTGAGTACATGGAAGAAGATGGTGGCCTTAGTGAAGGAAGCCTATGTGCCTAAAGACTATGAAGCTCAACTTCATAAGAAGAGAAAAAGTTTAAGGCAGAAGGAGATGGACATCTCAAGCTATACCAAAGAATTCCATAGACTTTCTATGAAGTCTAAATTGGTGGAACCGGAGAGTGTCAAAATTGCTAGATATATGCAAGGGTTAAGGGTGAACGTCCAATATGAATTGAGCATGTGTTCTCCTACCAGTATCCAAAAATTCTTTCAATTAGCATTGAAGGTGGAAGAAAAACTCAAGAGGAAGCAAGACCGAGGTGGAAAAGGAAGAGGCTAGAGAGATTTTGGCAATAGAGGAAGAGGATCAGGTCGTGGGAGAGGATAGACTCCTAAAAATTCTAAAGAGGCCAATCAGGAGAACTCCTTTGGAGAGGGTAGTTCTAGAGGCTCCTATAGAGGGAGAAGAGGAGATTCAAGGGGAAGGACTAGTGGAAGAAGTTCAAGTGTTACAGATGTAACCAACTAGGGAAACCTAGCCTCAAAGTTTCCTAGGAAGGAAAAGAATCAAATAGAGAGAAGGGAAAACATGATCAGAGAAGAAGACAACCAAGGAGACAATGCACTTGGATCTTATGCACCACCTAAAGAAGGATAGGCCCTCATGATGAGGAGGACCTTATTGAATGCTCCTTGCCCTCAAGAACCACCATAGAGAAAGAGCCTATTCAGAACCACATGCAGGAGTGGAGGTAAGGTGTGCAGACTGGTGATAGACAATGGATCCATAGATAACTTGGTGTCCAAGGAGGTAGTGAAGAAGTTGAAGTTGAGAAGGGTGCCACATCCAAACCCTTACAAGGTGTCATGGCTCACCAATACCCAACACACTGTCATAGAAGAACAGGCATGGGTAGAGTTCCAACTTGGAAAGTACAAAGACAAGGTGCTATGTGACATTGTTCCAATGGATGCCTACCATTTTCTCCTTAGAAGGCCCTGGCAATATGATTTGGAAGCTCATCATGATGGGAGGTTGAACACCTACACCATCTACCACAAAGGAGAAAAGGTAACACTCTTACCCCTGTCTAAAAATTTAGAGGAACATAAAGATTCTAAATTTTTGTTTATTGGTGAAAAAGAGTTTTTGAAAACTCTAAGGGAAGAAAAGACCCCTTGTTATGCTTTAGTCCTTTTTCCAAAGGATGACAAACCTAATATATCTGAGGAGATGAATTCCTTGAGAAGAGTAGGCCCTAAAGAAGTTGCATACCTACTAGACCAGTATAAAGACATTGTCACCAAAGATTTTCCAAATGAATTGCCACCAATTATAGACATAAGCCACAATATAGAATTGATCCTAGGAGCAACCTTGCCCAATAAAGATGCATACAAGTTGACCCCTGAATAGAATAAGGATATGGTAAGATAGATACATGAACTCTTGGATAAGGGTTTGATCACTAAAAGTCTTAGCCCTTGTGCATTACCTGCTCTTTTGGCTCCCAAGAAAGAAGGTACATGGAGGTTGTGCACTGATTCTAGAGCCATAAATATAATCACAATCAAGTAAAAATTTCCTATGCCTAGGATAGAGGACCTGTTAGACCATTTGGGGGGTGCAAGGTACTATTCTAAGGTGGATTTGAAGAGTGGCTACCACCAAATCAAGATCAGGGTTGGTGATGAATGGAAGACAGCCTTTAAAACCAATGAAGGCTTGTATGAGTGGAGGGTGATGCCCTTTGGTCTATCAAATGCCCCTAGCACATTCATGAGGCTCATGAATGAGGTGCTAAAACCATTCCTTGGAAAATTTGTCATAGTCTACCTTAATGCCATCCTTATCTTCAACAAGAGTAAGGACGAGCATTTGGAACACCTTAATTTGGTCTTGAAGAGGCTTCATGAGGAGAAAATTTTTATAAATTTGGAGAAATGTTTTTTTATGCAGGAGGAACTTGTCTACTTGGGATTTGTGATTGCATGAGGGAACATCAAGATGGACCCTAAGAAGGTAGAAGCCATCTTAAGTTGGCCTTCTCCAAGGACAATGGCTGAAGTAAGAAGCTTTCATGGACTTGCTTCTTTTTATAGAAAATTTATTAGAAATTTTAGTCAGTTATGCGCACCTATCCTTGAAACCATCAAGGGTGGACAAAAATGTAAGTTTTTGTGGAACAAGGATGCAGAGGAAGCCTTTCAAATGCTGAATCAAAAGGTGATGGAGAAACCTATCCTAGTGTTCCTAGATTTTCAAAAGGTATTCACTATTGAGTGTGATGCATCAAACCTATCTATAGGGGCTGTCTTGAGCCAAGAGGGTGGACCTATAGCCTTTTTTAGTGAGAATCTAAATGAAGAAAAGAGGAAATACTCCTCTTATGACTTGGAACTATATGCCTTAGTCCAATCATTGAAGAAATGGAGGCACTACCTCCTACCAAAGGAATTTTTTGTCTTCACAGACAATCAAGCCTTGAGTTTCTTGAATAGCCAAGAGAAACTAAGCCACAAACACATGAAGTGGGTGGAGTCAATTCAAGCCTACACATTTTCAATCAAACATAAGAAGGGAGTTTCTAATAAGGTGGCAGATGCCTTGAGCCAAAGATCTTTAGTTGTGCAACAAATCCAACTTCAAAGTGTAGGGATTGATGCATTAAAGGACATGTACACAGATGATGATGATTTCAGTGATATCTATGAGGTGTGTTCTAATTTTTATAAAGCCTATCATGTTGAGTATGCAGATTATTTGATCCAAAATGGTCTATTTTTCAAAGGACATCAATTGTGCATCCCCAAGTGTTTAATGAGGGAGAACATTATCAGAGAGAAGCATGCAGGCAGCATGGGAGGATATTTTGGGTTGGACAAGACCTTGGAATAGGTGAAAAGGTTTCACTATAGGCCTAAGCTTAAGACTAAAGTGAGGAATATTGTGGAGACATGTACAATCTATCAGAGGGCCAAGCATGCATCTACCAATGCAGGGATATACCAACCCCTACCTATTCCTACAAGGCCTTGGGAGAGTTGCAACATGGACTTTGTGATGGGATTGCCTAGGACACAAAAGGGATATGATAGAATTTATGTTGTAGTGGATAGGTTCAGTAAAATGGCCCACTTTATCCCTTTTAAAAGTACCAATGATGCATCATCAATTGCTAGTTTTTTCTTCAAGGAAATTGTGAGGATTCGTGGCTTACCTCAGACCATACTGTTAGACAGGGATGTAAAGTTTATTGGTCACTTTTGGAGGACCTTGTGGAAGAGGTTAGGGAGCAATTTGAGTTTAATCTCTACCTATCATCCACAAATGGTTGGGCAGATAGAGGTTGTCAATAAGTCCCTTGGAAATCTCCTGAGGTGTCTGAAAAAGCAATAAGGAGACAAGTGGGATTCAGTCCTACCACAGGCAGAGTTTACCTTTAATGACTTGATCAATAGAAGTATAGGGAAAATCCCCTTTTAGATTATGTATGGGAAAATTCCAAGAGGCATCTTGGAACTCAGAGAACTCCCATCAAACACTCCATTCATTTATCATGGAGAAGAATTTGCAGAGAGCATGAAGCAGATACATGACTCAATCAGGTTGGCACTTGAAAAAAGTGTAGAGAAGTATAAGAAAGTGAAAGACAAGCATAGGAGGGATTTCCAGTTATAGTTTGGAGACTTGGTGTGGGCACACTTGAAGAATGAAATATTTCTTAAGGGAAAGCACACTAAACTACTCATAAAGAAAGTAGGACCCTGTCTAGTGCTGAAAAAGCATGGGTTGAATGCATATGAGATTGACTTTCCCTCTCATCTTGGTATCTCCCCTATATTTAATATTTTTGATCTAACCCCCTACAAAGGTGATGTCAATGCAACATCATATGTGCAGGTGGAAGAACTAGAAGAGGATGTTGTAGGAATACCCCCTCATGATCCAAAGAAGCTTAAAAGGATCTTGGACACAAAGATCATCAAGAGAACAAGGAAGAATGTTTACAAGAAGTACTTGCTGAAGTGGCAGGGAAGTCCTAAGGAAGAATTAGTATGGATGGATGAGATGGAGATTCAGGAGCATGGCTCAACTTTGCAAGACCTCATCTCAAGAGGACTTGAGATTAATGCACCCCAGGAGTATGGTGCAGGAGCACCCTCAAATTCATCCATGGCTAACACATCAAGTGACCCAAATATGAAGGTTTAGGGTACTAGTTGGTTATTGAATCCAATGTTTTCAATAATTCCTATTTTGTAAGGCAAGGTGACAATAGGTGTTGTTATAAACCTAGTTGTCTACCTTAGCCATTTATTGGACAATTAGGTTATGAAGGGCTAAAATAGTCTAGGTGACTAGGATAGTCTAGTTGGCATAAGAAAAGGTTGAAATAGTTTATTTTAATCTCTCTAAGGTCCTAGGTGGAGTCCAGGATAGAGATTAGTGAGTTTGATTGACAATTGACAACTTTGGCAAAAGTTGTCAATGTTGTAATGTGCAACTTTTTGAAAAGTTGTCATTTTTGAATCCCAACATTCAAAACCACCTTAGATGGTTCAAACCAATTAGGGACTATATAAATAGGTTGAAAAATCTAAATCCAATGTGAGAATGAGGATTGGAGATGATTTGATATCTGATTTTAATAGAAATTCATTGATATCCTGAGAAATAGACTGTGTCTTCAAAGTGTACGGACCCGTATGGTCTCACATGTGCCATTAAAGAAGTCTAGAAGTTAGTCATGTGTCATATGAGAGATTTTAAATTTATTTGGAGTCTTGAAACCAAGTAGAACAAAATTTATCAAATTTTGAGTGCCATTGGTCACAGGAAGGCCCTACCTAGGGTTTTGAGACTAAATTCCTCTTTCCCAGAGAATCCACCATGAAAAAAATACAATTCTTGGTGGAAAGAAAGGAGGCAGGATGTATATTAATATTTTTGGGGTCTTAGATCAGGAAGCCATTTATGGAAGGAGAAATGACTAAACCCTCTGGACAGGCATCTCTATGTGATTGTCCAGAATTGTGGGTTTGAATGCACAACTTGACCCAGGGGTGGAATGGAGACCTAAATCTTTGGGTTTAGTCATTTTATGTGATCTCACAAGTTTTCCAATATGGTATATTGGAAGGTGATAAAAAATTGAGACACTTCCTTTTTTCATTTGACCTATTAGCCCTATTAGGCCTAGGAAAGAATTGAGGACAACAGGAGTTTGGGGATTGGTCAAAAGACCAAACTTGGAGGGTATTTTTGATAGGTGAATTGGATTATTTTAGGGTGGTTAAGCCTTTCCTTGGTGGAGGTCCAAGTAGTTTTCCCTTAACAATTTAGGATTTCTCCTTGTAGCCCTATATAGGCTTGGGTGGTCAAATTGTGTCTCAGTCCTAAATTATTGTGGGATTGGTGTGTCATTGCATCTAATGTGGATGTTAAACATTTATAGAACCCTATTTCATCCCTGGATCAACCGGTTCTAAGTTGTGTGAGTTTAGTGCCTTAAGGGTGTAAAAGATTGGGTTGAAGACCAAATCTTGTCTTGTGGGTTTTGGGAACTCTTTGTCAGAGCCCTAGATTTAATGGGAGTAGGGGTATTGTAGACCTCTAAGTGAATCTTTGAATATATTTTGGGGCTCTACTCTAGAGAGAGAGAGAGAGAGAGAGAGAGAGAGAGAGAGAGAGAGAGAGAGAGAGAGAGAGAAGGGCAAGGGGAGAGATTATATAAAGAAGGGGAAGGGGAGAGAGTATATTTAGATGCCAAATTTTGTATATAAAAACAAAAAACAAATGTAATGTGCATAGTTAGATGCCAAATTTTGTATATAAGAACAACAATCGAATGTAATGTGCATAGTTGGATGCAAAATTTTGTATATAAAAACAACAACTGAATGTAATGTGCATATTTAGATGCTAAATTTTGTATATAAAAAATTTGATGCAAAATTAGATGCAAAATTTGAAATATAAAAGAGCCCATGGGGTTGATTTGCAAATATTAAGAGCCCACATTTGTATCATCTTAATGCCATGTAAAGTGCAAAAAATGTGTTTCCTTACTATGAATGTTGTATCCTTATATAATTGGTATCATCTTAATTTTGTATCCTTACATTTGTATTGTCTTAATTCCTTGTACATTTGTATTGTCAAATGATCTAATAGTTGGAGTCATTGAGTCAAAATTAATCAAATGTGTCCAAAGTAAAATGATGATTCCCTAGGGTGAAGGGATAGTGTTCAAGCATTGCATCTTAACACTGAATGGATTGTTCCTTTAGATCTAGTTGGGTGGGTAAATGCTAGTGACAACCCCATTTCAACCACTGAGTCACTAGAACATTCTAGACCATGTCGGACCAAAGTGTTCCCAAGGTGCACTAAGCACTATTGGGCAGTGATCTTTCAAGGCTTGTATCTCAGACCCTGTGAGAGGTATTAGCAATCTATGAGATGCTACAAGACCATATTTATGAGGCCTACAATAACCTCTCTCCATTCTGGGAGATTCAAATTTGTTTGAATTTTGCACACCGTCTCACTTGATCCCAAAACTTGCAGTGAGGGTCAGTTGAAAGTTGCACCAATGGGTTTCTTCCAAACCATTCATCCTAACACTGAGTAGATTATGCCATTAGCTCTAGTTGGGTGGTTAAATGCTAGCGACAGCCTCTTTTTGACCACTGAGTCACTAGAACATTCTGAACCATGCTGGACCAAAGTGTCCCCAAGGTGCACTAAGCATGATTGGGCAATGATCTTTCAAGGCTCGTATCTCAGACCCTGTGAGAGGTATCTACAATCTATGAGATGCTACAGGACCTTTTTTTTGAGGCCTACAATAATCTCTCTCCATTTTGGGAGATTCAAATTCATTTGAATTTGGCACACCAGTCTTGCTTGATTACAAAACTTGCAGTGAGGGTCAATTGAAAGTTGCACCACTAGATTTCTTCCAAACCGTTCATCCCGACACTAAATGGAATGTGCCATTAGCTTCAGTTGGGTGGGTAAATGTTATAAAAAAATTCCATTTTGACCACTGATTCACTAGAATGTTCTAGACCATACCAAAGTATCTCCAAGGTACACTAAGCACGATTGGGCAGTGATCTTTCGAGGCTCATATCTCAGACCCCGTGAGAGGTATTGATGATCCATGAGATGCAATAGGATTTTGTTTTTGGGGCCTAAAATAACCTCTCTTTGTTCTAGAAGATTCAAATTCATTTGAATTTGGCACGCCAATCTTTCTTGATGCCAAAACTTGCACTGAGGGTCAGTTGAAAGTTGCACCACTAGATTTCTTCCAAACCATTTGTCCCAGCATTGAATGGAATATTCCATTAGCTCTATTTGGGTGAGTAAACACTAGCAACAACCTCATTTCAACCACTAAGTCACTAGAACATTCTGGACCATGCCAGACCAAAGTGTCCCCAAGGTGCACTAAGCATGATTGGGCAGCGATCTTTCAAGACTCGTATCTCAGACCCCGTGAGAGGTATTGATGATCTATGAGATGATACAAGACCATGTTTTTGAGGCCTACAATAACCTCTCTCTATTATGGGATATTCGAATTCATTTGAATTTGGCACACTAGTCTCGCTTGATGCCAAAACTTGCAGTGAGAGTCAGTTGAAAGTTGCACTACTGGATTTCTTCCAAAATAGTTCATCCCAGCACTGAATGGAATATGCCATTAGCTCTGGATGGGTGGGTAAACACTAGCAACAACCCCATTTTGACCACTGAGTCACTAGAACATTCCGGACCATGCCGGACCAAAGTGTCCCCAAGGTGCACTAAGCATAATTGGGTAGCGATCTTTTGTGGCTCATATCTCAAACCCTATGAGAGGTATTAGTGATCCATTAGATGCTACAAGACCATTTTTTTGAGGCCTACAATAACCTCTCTCCATTCTGGGAGATTCAAATTCATTTGAATTTGGCACGCTAGTCTCACTTGATGCTAAAACTTGCAGTGAGGGTCAGTTGAATGTTGCACCACTGGGTTTCCTCCAAACCATTCATCTCGGCACTGAATGGACTATGCCATTAGCTTAGGTTGGGCATTTAAATGCTATTGAAAACCCCATTTTGACCACTAAGTCACTAGAACATTCCAGACCATGCTGGACCAAAGTGTCCCCAAGGTGCACTAAGCACGATTGTGCAACAAACTTTCAAAGCTCGTATCTCAAACCCCATGAGAGGTATTGGTGATCCATGAGATGCTAAAAGACCATATTTTTTAAGCCTACAATAACCTCTCTCCATTCTAGGAGATTCAAATTTTTTTGAATTTGGCACGCCAGTCTTGCTTGATGCCAAAACTTGTTGTGAGGGTCAGTTGAAAGTTGCACCACTGGGTTTCTTCCAAACCATTTGTCCTAGCATCAAATGGACTATTCCATTAGCTCTAGTTGGACAACCTCATTTGGAACATGAATTTAGTAGAGCATTCACAAACATTCCAGACCAAATTGTTTCTAAGGTCCACTAAGCACCATTGCGCATGTTGGTGAGCATTTTGGTGTGTCAAGAGGCAAAGTAAGCCGTTAAATAGATCCAAAAGGAGTCTACACTGAGTCTTGGGTAGGATTTAAGGAATCCAAAAGTTTATCTAGATCAACCATTAGTTTCTTGAGTTGTTTGGATAATTATGGAGAAAAAGGTTTATTTATGACTGGTGAAGGCTACAAGCCTAGAAGGGCTATTGGAGTGGATTGGTTGAGTTGAGTTCCATGAGGGGATAGTAGAGGGCTCTGCATTAGATTTTCTTGGTTGAGAACATTAGATACACATGAATACAATGTAGCACATAAATTTTGAATTCACTTAAATGATGAATTACATGTGTGAACACACGTAGCACATAAAGCATACACATAAATTTTCTTAAGTCATAAAGCATACATGTAGTACATAGATTATAAAGCATACCACATGAATTCACTTAAGTCATGCACATAGCCCATACACATGAATTTAGGTTATGAAGAATGTACTTGAATATACATGAGTATACTTAAGGCATAAATCATACACATGAGTACATACACACAAGCATATTTACATACTAACAATGAATAAATGAACACACAATTAACAAATTGGATCAAATATCAAGTTTCATATATATCAAAATGAACAATAATTCTATACATATTTACATGTCAACATATCTAGATACAATGTGGCATACGCCATCTCAAAATGTGTCATGTGACATCTCAAAATAAGAAGTTCAACTACAATAGTTTCTAGGACATCCTATTCTACTGGTGGATCATCAAAATGTAGCCTCTTTGAAGTACTCTTTGGCTTTGATGGATCCTGCATTCAAACACAAAAGTGAAACCCCAAGTTAGATTAAAATTCAGAATCATAGTCAAGAATAATAAAAAAAATTTAAACTAAAATTGAACTCTCATATACCTCGCCTCTCTATCTCCTCCCGCGGATAGGAGACCTAATATATGTCCTTGGTAGTGCAGGAACAATGCCACCAATGTTGACTCTGACCTGTATATGTTTGCGAACATGAGATTGATCTACGAGTTATGCTATTTAATGTTAAATACTTGGTAGGAAATATATGTTTACAAAATAACTATTCATTAACATTAAAACTTACGTGTGTTGAACTTTCTTTAGGAATTGTTGGCTAAGTCATCAATGATACAAACCCTTGGTGTTCTACCTCCCTCAAACTAGGAGTGCCCTATAAAAGTCAAACAAATACTTCATACTATCATAACTTGATCATATTATATATACTTGATCGTAAAATACACACAAATAACTTTAGAAATGTACGTACTATGGGGCTATCACTGCGAATGGATATGCCTGTGACTCTATCGTGACGATAGGGTCTCATGATATCATCAGATGCCACTCTCCATCAAATAAACCATGTAAGTTAAAAATGAGTATGCACAACTGACAAGTATACATGTATGCATAAACAAACTAAATTACTTAATTACCTTTCCCTTGTCAACGCCTGACACCTTCACCCCCTCACATTTCCCCCCAGTGGAAACTGGTGACACCTACATCAGTATGTAATAAGACAATCATAAAAATTAGAAAACAATGTGCATATACTATTATAATAATTTAAAAGGAAATCGATGAGTACATTAAAACATATGTATCGTTGAAGTGTCTAGACCAAATGATATGGCTGAAAGCATGGACCCCTCCACCTATGCCATCTCCTCCTCTATCATCAACTGAAAATAAATGTAACACATAAAAAAACATAAGTGGGAAATTATTATAAGAAAATTCTACTAAAAATATGAACAATAAAATTTAAATACAATGTAAAAACTAAACTATTTACCCTTATCATAACAGTGGGAGTCCATGGCTCTATATGCCCCCGATGCACATCTTCATGAGGTGCTTCAGTGCCTATAGTGTGTTGTGTAGAATCGTCCACCTCGAAGACATAATTATATGCTCACTATCATTCAGGGGACCTAAGCACAGATTCTTGCATATAATGCAAGTGTGGGGCTCACAAACATCTGAGCTCGTGGAGGATGTGGAAGGGCTAGAAGCATCAGGATGAGGAGGCAACAATGTCATTCTCTGGGTAACCAGTAGATCACTCAAGGTGTGAATGGATCGAATAGTCTATGAGTCAGCCTCAGCAATAATGTCAGGATGATGCACTATGGGAGGTGGTGAGATCTTAGGAGGGGGGACATATGTGTAGGATTTCACCCATTGTGCCCATGGCCTGTCCTGAGGAATGCCTAAACATACACCCTAGTTCGGTCTCATACTCCAATAATTGACCTTGTGACCAAGCACAAATTCAGCATACATTTTTTTAATAAAATAAAATGGGACATCCAAATTGTTGTGAGGTGGTTTATCAAAAACCATCCACCAGTAGTCCCAAAAGTTGTCACGTATTGCACTATTTATGCACCATTTAATTGACAACTTGGTTTTTTTAGGGTCCACTTTTAGACTGGTTTTAGGATCCACAAAAAGATTACATATGTCATGTTTTGTTATGTTTAGGTTCATGACTTGATCATAGTCAAGCCCATCATCAAACTAGGCATGCATGAAATCACGCCAAAGAAGTGCAACACTATGTTTCTCTGTAAGTTTCTCCATATTTTCAATAATTGAGTTCAATATCGTAAACATGGGGCGCAATGTGAGATATTGGCATAGGTGGTTTGACATCCTCTAAGTTGATTTAGATTGTCTCCTATTAGATCCTCTAAATGATGAGGGTTTGAGACTGGTACGTCTATTGGAAGTGGGGGATTGTTGGGAGGTGGTTCTAGATTGTTTGCGAGATCATTAGGAGGGTTTTATGATTGATTTGCATCCATGTCTGATTACAATTACAACACAAATTGATAATTACAATCAATTTTTTAAAATTAAAAAAAAATCATTTAAACTCTAATTTTTATATAAAAAACTACAACTTTCTATAAAAAAAAAATAAAAACACTAAAAACATAAAAATTGAACTTACCTATCATCTTGAGAAAATCAAATTTAGGATTTGATCGGATATCTGAAAGCCCCAAGCCGCGTTCAACATTTTTAGAATGAAAAATGTTGAACACGGTCAGGCCTTATAAATTAAAATTACTGGCAAATATCAGATATCTGATTAGGCCATTGCTTTGGCTTTTCCCTTGGCCAGGTGTACTAACACCCAAGCCTACTAAAAAGTCAACAAATCCATTTGTGCACTTTTGGACGAGTGAAAATAGGTTTTTTTCACATCGCCACTTTTTAGCATACCACTATCCTGCACATACCCTTTTCTACTTTGGTACGATAATTTAGAAAATAAATTAAAATTAAAAAGAACTAATTGAAACATAAAATATAATTAAATTTATACGATAATTTAGAAAAAAAAAATTAAAATACATTTTTGAATTAAAAATAACTGGAAACTATAATTTTTATGAAAAAATAATAAAAAACAATAGTACGTACTTGGAACAGGAAAAAAATGGCAGAGGGGGTCGGCGGAAGAAGTTGAAACAGGCACCCAAGCTCGGCAAAATGTGATCCCATTCTCGAAATAGTGAAAATGACAAACAAAATAGCTAAAAATAAAAAATAAATAGATTTTCAAAACAGGCACCCGATTTTTACAAATTTGGCACCCGATTTGTAAAAATCAAGTGCCTGTTTCGCTTTGGGTGCCCGATCTATAACGGGTGCCCAATTTTTTAATATGGATCGGGCTCCTAAACCTAAACGGGTGCCCGATTTGTAAAAATCGGTTGCCCGTTTCTAATTGCAATTTTTTTTGGAAGCAGACTTTCGCAGAATTGGTACCCAACTTTCAACATTCACCCACAACCAAAAATAAGGGTGGGATAGAGCTATTAAATCCAAAGACTCAAGAGGAACCTTGGGGAGAAAAGATCACTAAACAAAAAATGGTAAGGTTTTGGATAGATGGATAAGATCAGGATGGCTCCTTTCTTGAATAGTTAAGGGCATCATATCCTTTTTAATCCATCTAGAGAAAGCATGACAAAAATTCTATATTTTCTTTAAGTGGAAGGATTCTCTACAACATGGATTTTTCTTTACCACCTCTTCTATTTGGTGGAACAAATTAGTTCAATATCATGGGAAACCTCTTGAGGTTATCTTTCCCAAATAAGATCATTATTTCTTCAAGAAAGGTAAGCAACAGTTTATTGATATCTAGGATCTCAATTCACTTGATTGGGTTGAGAGACAAGGCATCAAAATATCTTTCAAGTTGAATAAATTATTTAAAGGTTCTCTTACATTTGTAAATTCATTAGTGTATGTGGATATTCTAATGAAATTATGTACTCCTTTGTGCAGTATAATATTTCTTAGGATTGCCTTTAGCTTGATAAAAATCCCTTTATTGTTTCCCTTTGAAGAGGATTTACTCGTCACTTTTTCTAAAATTTAAGATAAATTTGAGGTTGAATAAAACATCGGGTTGAAAATATGGGTAAGTGCACAAAGATGGGGGTCCATTTAGGATTGATAAGAAATGCAGTACCCCGTTTACCTTTGTTGTGATTGGTAAAAAGACACATGGCTTTGTCCCATATAAATTTCAAAGTATTATATGCACGGTATCCTACAACCTTGATTTCTTGAAGATAAATGATATCCGTGTACCTCATCCCATTACACCATTTCCTAACAATGTACTTCCTATCAAGCATTTCAAGGCTGCAAACATTACAGCCATGTATGTGTAGCATCATTACCAACAATTTGGGAGGGTTTTTCTCTATGATTACACAATCTATTAAAGCATTCAGGTATTTTAGAGTGTTATTGTTTACTGCCTTTGTCTTTGTTCTTAGATAGAGAGTGTCTCTCTATCATTTTCCTTTTCTTTTTTGCATTCTTACTAAGAACTTCAATAAAGTCTTTTCCATTTTCTATCACCATATCACCCATTGTTTCATAGGGGACACTTTGTTTGTCACTATTTTCCTCAAGACTTTCCATTCGATCAGGTGAAGCTTTTCTTTCATCTAAAGATGGTTCCTATCGCTTCCTATGCATCTCTATTTTTTCTTTGATGGTATCCAGAGCAATTTACTGGGCATTTTTTTTATTGATCTCACAATTGTCTTATTTTGGTTGACAACCAGTTGAGTGGGGATGTCTATCATCAAACATATTTTTAGCAGGGATAATCTCCATCTCATCATCAAAAAGGGGGTTCGAAAGGGAAACAAATTTCTTCCCAGCAATATCAACTTCAAAATTACCCACATTATCTTGCTCATGAGGGATGATAATGATCTTTTCCTTACTACTCTTAGAAGAAATTTTAGCATTGCTAATCAAAAAATTCTCCACATTCTTATTAGTGTCACCATTTGTATTATTAACAACAACCTCAAAATTTTTATGAATATTTCAAAGACAGGGACATTCTCTCCTCATATGCCCATTAAGCTTATAGTGAAAGAAGGCACCCAAATTTCCAAGGGGCAAAATTTCCCATTCAAAGGAAACTCCTTCTAGCTTGAGGGAGATAATCTCAGGGAAATCAATTTCAGGCTCTAGGGCAATAAGAGCCCTAGCATTTAAATGCGGGAGACTAACTCTAGAGTCCTCAACTTTAAAGACCGATCTCAGAGCCTTCAAGAAATGGGGAATGGAAGGCCAAAATTTTGGGTAGATGTTTTTAACTTCAACCCACTGGGGAGAAGATTTAGCATCCACATTATCAAAATTACCATTAGGAGACCAAGGGAAAGCCCTAAATAGATACTGGCCCATGTTCCAGAAGCCTTTTTTGATAATTCATTCTTGCATGCTATTATTCTTAAGAAAGATCACCAAAAATCCTTTCTGCACCATCCTACTGAAATTGACATAAATACCAAGTTTTTTTCCCCGGACATTATTAAACCAGTCATCAAGAAATTGCCTAGCCCGTAAGAATTTATTATCCATGAAAACAAAGAAAATAGAACATTTTTTAACCTACTTTGTTTGGATTTTATTTCTCTTACCATGTCTTCATTCGGGGTCAATGAAAGTGTTTTCAACCCTAAGATGAGGGAGCTTTCCCTTTTCTCCCCCTCTGAGGTCTACAGTTTTAATGAGGCCATCATTTCCCATTCCACATCCATTGGCTCTAGAAACCATACCTTTGTTGGCTCCATAGACATCTTTTCTTAAAATCCTTCCATTAAAACTCGTTGTTTATAGGCACTTGATACCAGAACTATCTGCCAGGATATCTTTGAATGACTTACTAAAAGCTTGTGGAGATTTGGTGTTAATACCATTATCAATATCCTTAACTCCCCTCCCCACTTCATCATGATTGCATATGCCATCTGCACGCTCCATATAAAAGAAATGAGTCACAACGAAGATCTCAAATGATCGGCCCTAAATGGCACCAGAGGTTGAATGAAAGTACACACAAGGGGAACAAAGGCAAATAAAAATATGCAAAATGAAACAAATGTGAAACAATACACCCAAGGAAAATACTAAGCATAACAAGGACACACGATGTCACCAAAACATGCCACACAAACTTTTCAAGTACAGACAAAGGCATCCACTTGCCCAACTTGCAAAGCACCTATAGAATAATTTTTTCCTTCAAATTGTAGTTTTGTTACTTTATGATCTATGATAAGAAAATTATAAAACTCTAGGTTTATTTTGAGCCTTTGATTTGTATTTGGTTCGAATCAAAGTTGACATTTGAAATGCACATGTTATTATAGCTTTAAGTGATAAAGAAGAACAACATATGTTTCCCTATTCTATTGATATCAACCATACACCAATAGATGATGCAATGCAAACTGGAGATGGTAAGAAAATTACAAAATGAACTTCAATCAATTTTGAGTCTTCAATTGTTATATTGGTTTTATCTAGAATTTGATGTGATAAATGTACACGTTATTGCAACCTCAATTGATCACCAAAATAGTCAGCGAACTAGAGATGGTAATAACATTAGAAAATTAAATTCAAGAAATTTTGAGTCTTTCTTTTGTAAATTAATTTTATAACTAGCTCATGTTATGTTTGCAGGTGTGGGTGAGGGTCATGGTCAATAGAGTTTTGGATACTCATCATACTGTATTATTGAAATGGGTTATCTATTGTGTGTTTTAACTTTATTTAGAAATTGACTCTCGGAGGTAGTAGCTTGTAAATGACAATATTTGTATGGTATACTTTTGAGTTGGACAAGTATTGTAAAATATTGGCTAATTATGTAAAAGTGAGCATCATGTCTACGATGATATTGATGCTAAGAAATTTCAAATCACATTATTTGAGTTTATTTTGACAATCATTTGTACATATTTATTCTCATCCATGTATTTTTTCATTCATATTTAACTAGAAGCAACTAATATTATCCATAGCTTGGTTTTGAATGTCTATCATTTTTATCATGTAGTACCTATTTTTGTAAGTACTAAATGTTAGTTTCTTTTAATTATTTAAGTTATTTCATCATCTTAATTATGATGTGAAATTAGTATTTTTAATAATACTATACAATCATCTCACTTGAAATTGTGTCAATTATTTAATAAATGCAAAGCTATCAACTAATGCACAATTTCAATCATCTCTTAAAATTTCAATAACAAAATATCATTTATATCTATTTTTTTGTTTTAATTATCTTAAAAATCTATATAACACTCACGGAGAAATATAAGGCTACCACAACAAACTATGAATGCAATAGCCAAAGTTCAACATCATATATACACAAATATAAGTTAAATTCTTTCCTATCTACTTATGACATAATAATATCTAATTGATGTGATGTTAATAAGAATTTATCTTAATTTCACCATAATGTATGTATGTTTTACTAAATCTAATTTCACATAAAATTTCATTACCTTAACTAAAATAGAATAACAAAGATTTCATGTTGTTAATTAAACGTTAATATGTTTAACCTAACACAAAAAAATTCTATGTATAACTGATTACAACATAATCATAACCACATAATACCCAATTTTAATTAGGTAAGTGAAATTCAAAGAGTATAAGGTATTTAGAATTTCATTTGACTGATACATAATTAATTTGTTTACTTTTTTCAAACTATTCGAATCTTTTATCATTTCTATTACATTAATCAAAAAAATATCTGAATATATCTATTTCAATTTAAGTATTATAAAATTCATTAATAAATAAATAAATTATATTTTTATAACTATTTTTAATCTATCCATCCATCCCAAAAAGATAAATTGTTTTAACCCTTACGTGAAAGAAGATTATTGTCCAAGATTAAAACAATTTTATTTGCTTTTAATGCTATACTAGCTGAAATCGATAAATTAAGATAAATTGTATATTGTATATTAAATTCTTAGTAAATCAACTTATTATAATAGTTTAATAAATAGAAATCAACTATATTGTGACATTAATAAACAAGTGTTGGCAAGCACTTGCCATAATATAATCTTATAATTTAGAGATAGAAATTTAGTAAATAAATTATTTATAAAATATTAATTTAAGATATTTTTTTATTTTTATTTAATTGAAAATTCTTACATAGTTCATATAACTTATGTAAAATCATATCATTTAGCATTTTAAAAGATAATTTATAATTATTTAATATAAATATATTTAATAGATATTATTATCATTAATTCATAAATTAATTAATATAAAATATATCAATGAAAAACTTAAATATATTAATATTTAGATTATAATTATATTATTTTAAGGGCATGGTAAAGTATTCTGCAATTTGTTCCTACAATATTGCCTCAAAAATTGTAATAGAGGTAGTGCTTCCACAAAATCTGTGTATAAGAGGTTTGTAACAAGATTTAATAAAAATAATAGATTTTAATTGGTAGAAATAGAATTTTTTAATCACTAGTTAAGAAGGGAAATCCATAAAATGATGCAATGATACTTGCTTAGCCTACAGACAAGTACTCATAATGCTCATTGCTCGTTCCAAGTTGACTTATTAAGTTGGGTGGTATGAATCACATGTTCACAAGATCATGCAAAGAAACGTTGACAATGGAGTAAATCTTCTTCTTTTAAATGCATAGTGCCACCATTATCTTGTGAAGGCTCAATCTATCTATCTATCTTACTTCAAGGATAAACCAAAAGAATTCCCTCTTTTTGACTAACTACACTACAACTGTGATATACAGTACTCCATAAAATAAAATAAAACTTTGACAAACTAGACCGCTAAAATCGACCGCCTGATTGGAAATACCAGCTTCCTCTATAAAGTGAAGCTTTTTTTTTTTAATTTAACAAGTTTGAGAATAGAGTTTTTTTGTAGGATGGGCTACAAGTGTTTTCTTGAATTTTTACTAATCATAGCATGGTATGAACTATGAATGCAATCAGCATAGAGGGGTATCTTGCACCAAAATTGCCCTCATCAATGCATTAATCAAGGTTGCAATAGTAATTCTGCTTCAAGACAAGATTATGTTTCACTTGGCTTTTACAACTTTATCCATATAATTTTTATTATAACAGACAAAATTAACTAAAGTTTTTGTTAGAGTTATTTTATATTTATTTTAAACATGATTCAATATACATATCTTTTAGTTTTGTTATTATATTTTTATTTATCTTTTTTAATTTTATGTTGGTTATTCTTATTTATGTTCATATATATAATTAATCTTGAGAATCCGGGGTGCTAAGATTAGATCTCGCGCTAACTGGATTCAGAATGGAGACCGGGGGTCCAAGTTCTTCTTTTACTTTCTTAAGCAAAAGCACTCCAAAGAATCTATTGACAGGCTTTTAATTGATAATCATGATATCTCGGACCCTGTCATCATTAATCAAGCCTTTGCTGATTACTATAGGAGTCTCTTCACCTCTAAGGACTCTAATGAGGTGGCTAATCTTAGAAATATTCTTATCCCCAACAAGCTAGACAATGATGATATTAATATCTTATCCAAGGACATCTCTTTGGATGAGGTGGAGAAAGCTATCAATTCTCTTAATAACGATAAGGCCCCCGGCCCTGATGGGCTCCCTGTTGAGTTTATAAGGCCAACATCAGCTGGATCTGTAAGGATCTTCAAGACATCTACTTGGAAGCTATGGCTAAGGGCTCCCTTGGTCCCAAGATTAACAGTGCCATCATTAAACTTCTCCCCAAAGATGGGGACAAAGCCCTTATTATGAATTGGAGGCCTATCACCCTCCTCAATGTTTCTTATAAGATTTTGGCCAAAATCCTAGCCCTTAGACTTTTTCATATCCTTCCTAAATTTGTCTGTGCTACCCAGACTGGGTTTATCAAAGGTAGATATAATTTGGAAAATTTAATTACTAGTTGGGAAGCTATGGATTGGGCAAAGTGTTCTCATCAGAACTCGGTGATGTTTCTCCTGGACTTCAAAAAAGCCTATGATAGGGTTGATTGGAATTTTATCCTCATGATGCTTGAAGTGTTTGGTTTCCTGGCCTTCTTCTGTAGCTCGGTTTGAACTCTATTTAATGATGCTTCTGCCCAGGTGGAAATCAATGGTTCCCTCTCCAATCCCTTTCCCCTTGGTCATTCTATTAGACAAGGATGTCCCCTTTCCCTTGCCTTGTTTGTCTTAGCTTTTGAAGCCCTTTACTATATCCTCAAAGACAATATGATTTCCCCTAATGTTAGAGGCCTTTATCTCCCCAATAATGATGAGCTTATTAACTACCAGTTTGCGGATGACACTGCCTTATATTTTGAGCTTAGTAACACTAATTTTGAAGCCTTGCAAACCAAGCTTAATATATTCTATTCTATCTATGGTGCATGTATTTCCCAATCCAAATCCATCTGCCTGAGGTGGGAAGAGCAACCTCCTGTTTGGTTCAATCAGTATAGCTACCAATGGGGCGGACCTCAAAAAATTGTTAAGCATTTAGGTATCCCATTTTCTATTGAGCCTTACCTTAAAGATATGTGGTCCTAGATCAAGGAAAAAATTAACAAGAAGCTAAATAAGTGGCATAATAGATCCTTATCCCTTGCTGGCAGAATTCAAGTCTGTCAAAAGATGTTGTCTTCTTATAGTATATATTACTCTTCTGCTTGGATGTTTAGTAATTATCAAATTTTGGAAATTCAAAAGGCCATTAGGAGCTTTCTCTGGTCTGATGGTAAAGGCAATAAAAAGATGCATGTGGTCAAATGGGACAGGTGTCCTATTGACAAACTCCTTGGGGGGCTGGGGCTTAAAGACCTTAAAACTCAAGGTATTGCTTTATCCGCCAAATGGATATTTCATTCTATGGATGGAAACAATCCATGGAAAGTGTTGGTCAGGCATAATATTGAAAGGGGATTTCCTAAAAAAGCCAAAACTTGGAAAAATCTCCCTTTTTTTGATCTTATTGTTGGCAACTTCCCGGTCATTGTTCAAGGCTCTGTTGTTTTCAGATCAATCTGGAGAGCCTGGGATCATGCCAGGAAATTTATCACTAACAAGGACTTCCTGTTAATATGATTTAGAAGAATAGAGAGGGGGGGTGAATTAGTTGTTCTCAGGTCCTGATGTATAAAATAACTTTAAAAACTTTTCCTTAAATCAAATCAAGAAACCAAAACAAACTCGGTCATCACTTATTCAATAATAGAAACATATAACATTGTAGTTCACTACCCAGCTATAACTAACTTGTAAAACATAGAAATGTTCAAACCAAAACATTCACACAAGTATTGAGACCAGGATTTATAGTGGAAACCCAATATGGGAAAAACCACTTTGTAACAAGCTACTATTATTTTCACTCTTCTAAAGTGAGCTCAGTTAAAAGCCAACCCTGTCAAAGGTTACAATACACACTGTCAGGTGTGACTTGGTTAAAGGATTTCAATCACCCTGTTAAAAGTGAACCTAGTTACAGGACTTACATACACTCCATTAGAATGCAACCTTGTTCAAAGGATTTAACATATGACTATTAGGTCAACCTTTGTTAAAAGGATTTTGACTATTATAATGGTTAGAAAGTAGCAGTAGTATTGATCTGAAAAACATACAACTTACTTTGCAAATATCAAATCCAATTCCATACATAAATGCTAGTTTACTGACTTTGAAACTTTTCCATTTCCATCTCTGATCTACTTAGAACTTTTCTTCAAGTAATCACCATACTCCTCCTTTAGCCTTTTCACTTATACAGTCAATAAAACTTACTGTTCTTCCAGCACCTCCTTCACCCATGCCTTTTTATACCTACTGTTTAGGTTCCCTTAATACTTTTCTCTGTTAGGTTAACTTATCTTTTGCTGCTTAATCTCCTTCGTAGATCTTAGGGTTATGTCAGATTCATTGAATCTACCCACTTCATGTTCTTCATCTCCTCTTCTAGAATCATCTCAAATCTCATAAAGATTTACAATAAAAAAATTTACAAAGCATTAAATGCTTCTGTACAATTAATAAATAAAGTCAACACATTTTACATAATCCAAGAATTCAACAATGTCGGCTCCAAATCTGAATTCTCTTCAAATATAAAAATGCTGATGCTCGGTCAATACTGTGATCACCCACTCGGTTTTCATGTAAAACACTTGGTCACTACTAAAACTATTTCCTCGGCATATACTGTCTTCGTTGGCAATTAACTGATACTTGGTTGACACTAGATTTTTTCTCAGCATACACTAACTCAGTCGTCACTAACATAACCCGGCTTAAACATGATTTCTTCATTTTTGCTTGGTTAAGCCTACCAGTTTAGTCCTCAATCTTACTAAATAATACATTATCTTGTCATTGTACAACATAGTCAAGTACACTTTGCAGTATCAAGATAACTCAACCTTTCCCTAGGTGCTATTGTTACCATCCTTTCTTTCCCTTCTCACAATAGATATAGTACTTTCCTAAGTAGCAACCATCTTACCAGTTAAGGTTTGACATCAATGACAATACAATAATTGCTTCAATTGCAGTTTCCAACATTCTCCCTCTTTGGCATTGATGGAAACACCATATGATATCACCTGAATAACACATTGAATACCAACCAATCCAAAAAAAAACTTATCAATTCATCAGAGAAAATTTATAATATCCTTAGCTTCATTTAGATTCAGAATCTGTAAATCTCACTTTTGTGACCGTTAGAAGTATCTGGATCTTCCTCTATCCTGATCTTTCATTTCTGTTCAACATCCCTACTCTTTAGTTCATGTGTTATAATGTCATTTCAGTTCAATCTCCCTCTTTGACAAAAATGCCAAAGCAACAACTAAAACTTACATCCAATAGATGTAGATATATCTGTGCAGCTCAGTGTTTCTCCCTCTGTCAACTTGCTTATGACTGATGTGTTGTCTTTGCTTCTTCTTCATAGCTCTAGGGTAGTCCTAAAGTGTGACACTCTTTTGCATTAATTTTTCAATTATTCTGCTATAGCATATTTGATGCAGTGCTCCTAGCTTGACTAGGCATCCTCAGTTAGGGGAAGGACCCCTAATTGACTTCTCAAGTACTCATGAGCATCTTTAGGTAAAGCTTTAGTGAATATGTCTGCCAATTGTTCTTTTGTATTCACATATTCCATTCAGACTTCCTTGTCTTGTACCAATTCCCTCAAATAGTGATACTTGATTGCTATATGCTTGGTCTTAGTGTGCATCACTGGATTCTTAGAAATATTGATGGCACTTGTGTTGTCATAGAAAATAACAACAGGTCAATGATTTCTTCTTTCATGCCTATCAACAACTATTTTATCCATATTAAATTTGAATAGTTTACTACAACAGCAACATACTCGGCTTCAGCAGTAGATTGGGAAATGCAATTTTGTTTCTTGCTAGTCCAGGAGACTAATCTCTATCCAAGAAAGAAAGCTCCACCACTAGTGCTCTTTCTGTCATCTACATTTCCTGCCCAATCAACATCAATGTATACTCTAAGTTCAAATTTGTCATTCTTCTTGTAATATAACCCATAGTCAGCAGTTCCTTTTAAGTATCTCATGATTCTTTTCATTGCCATCATGTGTGTTTTCGTAGGATTGGCAGAGAATCTTGCCACAATCCCAACAGCTAGTGCAATATCTGGTCTACTATGTACAGCATACTGCAGTTTTCCAATCATAGATCTGTACAAAGTTTGGTTAACTTCTGCAGCATCATCATTCTTAGATAACTTTTGTCCAGTAACCATAGGAGTTCCTACTAGTCTAGCATCTTCCATTCCAAAAGTTTTTAGTATTTCATTAACATACTTAGACTGTGTAATGAAAATTCCTTTCTTCATCTGATATACTTGTAAACCAACAAAGAATTTGATCTCACCAAACATACTCATTTCAAATTCAATTTTCATTTCTTTTGAAAAACTTTTACACAATGCATCTTGTCCACCAAAAATAATGTCATCAACAAAAATTTTGGCCAATAGAATACCTTTTCCTTCTTCATCCTTCAAGTACAGATTGCTTGTGTCATTTGTTCTTGAAAATCCAATCTACATCAGATAGTTATGAAACCTCTCATACCATACTCTGGGAGCTTGTTTCAATCCATACAAAGCTTTGTTTAGTTTGCATACCATGTGTCTTCTATCTAGATCAATAAAACTATCTGGTTGTTCTATGTAAACTTCTTCTTCCAGTACACCATTTAAAAATGCAGACTTGACATCCATTTGATATACCTTGAAATCTTTATAAGCAGCATATGCAAGCAGAGTTTGTACTCCTTCCAATCTAGCTACAGGGGAAAATGTCTCCCCATAATCTATTCCTTCTTCTTGTGCGTAGCTTTTGCATACCAGCCTAGCTTTGTTCCTAGTGATTTCACCTTTTTCATTCAACTTGTTCCGAAACACCCACTTTGTTCCTATAACATTCTTATCTGCAGGTCTCGGCCCTAGAGTCTAGGTTTCATTCTTCTCAATCTGGTCAATTTCTTCATTCATTGCTTGTATCCAATCTTCATTTTCTAATGCCTCTTTGGTTGTCTTAGGTTCAAACACACATAGTAAGCATGTTGGATCCATGGTTTTGCTTCTGGTCTGAATTCCAGTGTCTTTATCTCCAATTATTTGTTCAGGCTTGTGATGTCTTCTTACATATTTTGCCAAAATAGGTTCAGCATTTTTCTCCTCTATTTCATCAAGTTCCCCAACAAGATTGTCAAATTCAGCCTCTAAATGCTCGACAACCTCTTCCTGATACTCGGTAGCATTGTCTTGTAGCACGACATGTTCTTGTTCTCTCTTAGCACTATTTTCCTGATGCTCGGTAATCATTTTTTATTGCTCGGTATTGCTTTCCTGAGACTTGGCATTAGGTGCAAGTCTGTTACCTACCTCTTCTATTTCCTCAATGTACACAAAAGATCTGTAATCTTCTAGTTCTCTTTTGCTATCGGCTTCATTTCTTTCAGCATACTCATCAATTTTTACATTCACACTTTCCACAATTTTGTTAGTGTTAGAGTTCAAACACTTATAAGCTTTACTTTTTGTGGAGTAGCCTAGGAATATGCCTTCATCACTCTTGGCATCAAACTTTCCATTCCTATTTTCTTTCAATAAGTAACACTTACTTCCAAAGATTCTAAAGTATTTAACACTCAGTGCATGCCCATACCATAATTCATAGGGTGTCAGATTTGTACCTTTCTTGATCTGTACCTGATTAAGAGTGTAAACAACTATACTTATAGCTTCTTTCTAGTATTTTTGTGCCACGTTATTTTCAATCAATAATGTCCTTGCACAATCCAAAATAGATCTATTCCTTCTTTTTGCTATACCATTCTGTAGAGGTGTCCTTGGTGCAGCCATTTGTCTTTTGATTCCTCTATCATTGCAAAATAGATTGAATTCATTTGATGTAAATTCTCCACCTTGGTCATATCTAAGACATTTCAGGTTCCTACCTATCTCCTTCTCAACTTTTGCCAAATACCACTGAAAATTTTGAAAAGCATCAGATTTTTCTTTTAGAAACATTACATGCATCATCCTGGTATGATCATCAACAAACAAGATAAAGTATCTAGCTCCACAGTAACTTTGTATACCCATAGGTCCACAAAGGTCAGTATGAATCAAATCTAAAATGTGTTCAGAAGTAAAGGTTTTGCTCTTGAAACTTGACTTAGTCATTTTTCCTAACTGGCATTCTTTGCACATCACATTCTCAGGTTTCTTCAATCTAGGTAGGCCTCTTACTTTCTTCTTCTTACTTATCTCTACCAAATTGTCAAAATTAACATGACATAGCCTCTTATGCAATAACCAAATGTCATCAAGTTGTGCAATCATACATATTTCTTCAGATAGGTCAAGATAGAACAAATTCCTCTAGTCTGCTCACCACTTCCAATCAGTTCACCAGTAGCATCAAATATCTTAGCTTTATTGTGATGAAATTCCACTCGGTAGCCAGTTCTATTGAGCTAAGAAACACTTAGCAAATTATAATTCAAACCTTCAACCCAATAAGCATTTTCACAAGAGATTTTATCAATTAATTTAATCAATCATTTTCCTCTAATAGGACATGGTGCATCATTACCAAATGTTACACTTTTACCTTTATAATGATGTAGGGTCTCAAACTTACTTTTGTCACCAGTCATGTGATGTGAACAACCACTATCTATAATCCATTTGTCATTCTTGTTCACATAGGAAATCAATGCAGTTTTCTCATCCTCATCAGATTCATCTTTCATTGCAACATAGACTACCTCAATTTCAAAATCATTACTATCAGTGTCAATCTCTTCTTCAGCAATGTAACAAGATTTCTTACCTTTTCCTTTGTAGTCTTTGTACCTTTGTAGCCTTTTTCATCTCTTTTATCTTTGTGTTTGTTGTTTCTTTCTTCATCTTTATCCTTCCTGTCAAGACATCTAGCAACTATATAACCAAATTTATTACATGCAAAACATATAATAGGGAGTTTACCTTTATATTTTCCTTTTCCTCTCCTCAGTCTTCTAGCCATAAGAGCTTCTAGATCTTCAAGATCTTCATCAGTAATTTCACTGTCACTTTCACTTTCACTTTCACTGGTGCATCTTTCTTTTTCTTTCTTTGGCTTATTCAGAACTAACTGTGACTTAAAAGTAGATTCAACATTTCCAATACTACCAACTTGAAATTATCATAGTTAGATAGTTCAAAAGCAATCAGTTTTCCAATCAAACCTTCCAAGGTAAGCACATTAGTAGAGTTACATCTAGATTCATGAATAGCTGAGATCTTAATAGCATATATAGGACGCAGGGTTCTTAGCACTTTTCCAATTATGGTCTCATCATCAATAGTTCTAATTTCTCCTCTAATAGCATTCACAACTTATTTTATTCTAGCACAATATTGTGCAATGTTTTCATCTTCATTCATTCTCATTTCATCAAACTTACCTCTAAGACTCTCGGCTTTGGCTTTTAGTACATATAGATCACCACCATAAATCTTTGCAAGAGTGTCCCACATATCTTTAGCAGTTGTGCAGTCCTTAATATCCTTAAATTCCAAATAGCTTAGGGTAGATGCAATTTCCAGCATTGCCTGATTATGTTCTTGCTTAGCTCTCATTTCCTCGACAGTCAAAGGTGCAACAGGTGTGACATAGTCATGCTCAATGTAGTATTTTGCAAAATCACCAATACCGGCCAGATGCAGCTTCATCAAGCTTTGCCATGCAGGGAAGTTATCTTTGTTCAGCTTCAGTACCTCCTTCTTATACATCTTGATCATTTGCTTCAAGTCCCTTTAAACTTGTTTTCTGTAGACACCAATAAGCAACACAGCTTTGATACCAATTGTTAATATGATTTAGAACAACAAAGAGGGGGGGTGAATTAGTTGTTCTCAGGTCCTGATGTATAAAATAACTTCAAAAACTTTTCCTTAAATTAGATCAAGCAACCAAAAAAAACTCGGTCATCACTGATTCAATAATAGAAACATATAACACTACAGTTCACTACCCAGCTGTAACTAACTTGTAAAACACAAAAATGTTCAAACCAAAACATTCACACAAGTATTGACACCAGGATTTATAGTGGAAACCCAATATGGGAAAAACCACTTTGTAACATGCTACTATTATTTTCACTCTTCTGAAGTGAGCTCGATTAAAATCCAACCTTATCAAGGGTTACAATACACACTATCAGGTGTGACCTGGTTAAAGGATTTCAATCACCCTGTTAAAAGTGAGCCTAGTTACATGACTTACATACACTCCATTAGAATGCAACCTTGTTCAAAGGATTTAACATATGACTGTTAGGTCAACCTCTATTAAAAGCATTTTGACTATTAGAATGGTTAGAAAGTAGCAGTAGTATTGATCTGAAAAACATACAACTTACTTTGCAAATATCAGATCCAATTCCATACATAAATGCTAGTTTACTGACTTTGAAACTTTTCCATTTCCATCTCTGATTTGCTCGAAATTTTTCTTCAAGAAATCACCACACTCCTCCTTCAGCCTTTTCACTTATATAGTCAATAAAACTTATTGTTCTTCCAGCATCTCCTTCACCCATGCCTTTTTATACCTATTGTTTAGGTTCCCTTAATACTTTTCTCTGTTAGGTTAACTTATCTTTTGCTACTTAATCTCCTTTGTAGATCTTACGGTTAGGTCAGATTCATTGAATCTACCCGCTTCATGTTCTTCATCTCCTCTTCTAGAATCATCTCAAATCTCATAAAGATTTACAATAAAAAAATTTACAAAGCATTAAATGCTTCCGTACAATTAATAAATAAAGTCAACACATTTTACATAATCCAAGAATTCAACAATGTCGGCTCCAAATCTAAATTTTCTTCAAATATAAAAATTTTGATGCTCATTCAATACTATGATCATCCACTCAGTCTTCATGTAAAACACTCGGTCACTACTAAAACTATTTCCTCGGCATATACTATCTTCGTCGACAATTAACTAATACTCGGTCAACACTAGATTTTTGCTCAGCATACACTAACTAGGTCGACACTAACATAACTCGGCTTAAACATGATTTCTTAATTTTTGCTCGATTAAGCCAACCAGTTTAGTCCTCAATCTTACTAAGATAAACAATACATTGTCCCATCATTGTACAACATAGTCAAGTACACTTTGCAGTATCAAGATAACTCAACCTTTCCCTAGGTGCTATTGTTACCATCCTTTCTTTCCCTCTCACAATAGATATAGTACTTTCCTAAGTAGCAACAGTCTTACCAGTTAAGGTTTGACATCAATGATAATACAATAATTGCTTCAATTGTAGTTTCCAACACTTCCATGATGCTAAGCATCTATACGATGAAAGGTCCATTTGGTGGAATCTGCACCTTGCCGATAAACCGCTAGCCCTTTCCCAAGGATGTTCTGCTAGGCTATGGTCTAAAATGGGGATCTCCCAGCTTGCTGATCTTTTTGAAAATGATAAACTCATCAATTGGGATGAGCTTAAGAACAGATTCAATATTTTGGACTCCCAAAAGAAGACTTACAACATGATTGTCAAGGCCACTAAGGATATGCCTTCTGACTGTCATGTGGACTCTCATAGATATTTAAAGTGCAAATGGTCAGATGGGGTCATTATGGCTAACCTCAAAGCCAAGAATATTTATAAAATCATTGATCATAATGAAAATATTATTAACCATGTCAATTATATTTGGTACTCTTCCTTGGATACTGTTTCTTGGAAGAAGTATTTTCATATCCTTTGGAAAGGTCCTATTGAGCCTAAAATCAAGTGTTTTAAGTGGCTGACTCTACTTGACAGACTCCCTATTAGAAAATATGGTAACATGACTGATATTTGCAGCCTTTGTAGGCTTCCAAAAACTGGTAGACACATCTTCTTTGACTACATCTTTGCTAAAGAAATCTGGAACATGTTTGGTATTTTTTACCCCTTAAATGTTAAAAAATTTGAAAATTGTTATTGGTCATATTTCTGGGCTTAAAAAGGATGCTAATTTATTATGGAACTTGCTCTCTTCTAACATCTTTTGGCAAATCTGGAAGTGTAGGAACGAGGAAAGGTATCAAGGCAGTCCTAGAGCTCTTACTGAGTTTTTTTCAAAAACTCACATTTTTAAAAATCTTTCTGTAGGTCCACACCATTATGATGATGGATAAAGAGAATTTGAAAAGATTCTTGAGGGACGGGAACGCTACCTTTTTTGTTTACAAGCTAAATCATGGATACAACTGGAGAAAGACTATTGATGATCTCCAAATGTTTGAGCAAACCTGCAGAAGACTGAACCATGAAATCAGACAGAACCTCAATTCCAGGAAAGATGAAATCTTCATGCTTTCACAAATCCAAGAAAGGAAGAGCATCGTTTGGATGGAGGGCCCTCTGGGGTGGACTGCTTGGATTGATATCCATGATGATATTTTGCACTAGTTGTTTTCATGTCCTTGTTTTTGCTTATGCTCTTGATACTTTGAGCTCGTGTTGAGGCTGGGCCTCTTTTTTTGGCTTCTCTCAGATGATCTCTGATGTAATCTCTTTTGGATCTATCTATATATAATAAAAAAAAAAATCTTGATAATATTATTTGAATTTCATATAAATATATATAAATAAAATGACAATGAAGACATAAATCTAGCAATTTAGATTAATACTATAAGAAAAATATAAAGCATCCAATTCAACACAATAGATATGAAAAATTATGAAAATTTTAAATTTTTTAATATGCTACAATATTATGTAATAGAAATATTTTTAATTATTATGTTTCTAATTTACTTATATCTCTGATTCAATACTTGCATAAAAAGAAGTTCAATAGAATATTAGGTAGAGCTTAAAATATATTAACCTTAGGCACATTCTTAGACCAAGTACTTTGCACACATGTTTATGTTCTTATAGGTAATTTGTAAAAGTAGTCTATTTGCATATATGCTTATGTTCTTAAACGGCCCAAAGTCCAAAATTTTAAATTACGTGTCTATGATTTGTATTAAAAGACATCACGCCTAGATTATTTGTAGAAATAAATAAATAAGCAAGAACTATACTATGCAAGAACACAAATATTAACAAGAAAAAACTTAACTTCTAGCACTCTAATTTTTCTTTTTATCAAATTATTCAATTGATTGATGGGTTTTTATTATAATTGAGGAAGTCTCAACCTAATTACTTGTTATTATAAAAGGACCAATTTATTCTTCTCAATAGCACCAAGTGCTTGAATTGTGATTATAGACACCAAGCAAACAAATTTTGTAATTACTCAAATCCTAATGCATCATAGGCTAGAACTATGTGTCTAGTCAAAATGGCAAAACAAGTTCAAGAACACAAAAATGAGATAAAAATTATAGACACAATCTCAACCCTACATAAGTTTTGAGAACCACCCAATTCATATTTCATCGTTATACATTTAATGCACCCAAATTTAAGAAAGAATAATATACAATTAAAGATTTGATCAAAACACTTGGTAACTATCTATCAACAATTAAAATCAACTAAATTCTTTCACTTCACTTAATTTATGTAACTTTCTAATATAATCTATTATAGCTCTTAATTAATTTAATAAGATTGTCTTTCTAATTATATTTACTAAACATGTTGTAAACAAAGAGTTACTTTTCTCTTCAATTAAATCAAAACAATTAAGAGAAACAAATTCCTATTAAAATGTCATTATTCATTTCAAAAATATCAAATTTGAATGGTAGAGTATTTCAATTCCTGTTTACAATGGCCTATTGTACGGTCAATCAATTAACCTTTCACCAACTTTACGTTGATAAATTCCTACATTACATTAATCTATTTTTTTAGAATGGTTTATATGAACCTGTTGATGGCTAAAATTTCTTTTAGACATATATAGCCTATGGTAATTTTAGTGAATGGGCGACCTTACAAAAATTCATTGAATGACCTCTGGGATGTTAGAAGCTAAATCTTCATTTTTTATGAAAGGAGAAAAGGGTAAGAGCACTATTAATCTACTCAATGGTGATACGCCAAGCCTTTAAGAATATTAAAAGAGTAAATGCACAAGTTATCCTAGGGTATGAGATCTTGAGGGAACCCTATGACACATATGGATTTAGGAACAATCACATATATATGGAAATCCTCAAACATGCAAGACATAAAGCGAACCATACAATAACATTCACATAACAAAAAATCTTAATGCATAATCTACTTAGTGAAATCCAAAGATAAGCGCACTATAGTCAGATTTAATCTCTAACTAGCATAGAAATCATACATGAACAATGAATCTTTAAAAGACCAAAGGGTTGACACCACAATTGATTATGTTGCTTTGATTCAAAGGCACATTAAATTTAAGGCTGCAAAATAGGTTTTTCATGTCTTTATGAGAGTCCTAGATATTTCTTCCTAAAAGTTCCTTTTAAAATACAAACATTGTATTATATAGGCTAAGGCACCACCTGATTCTCTTTAACAAAAATTATTTCTAGAAACTGTTAGGCATTCTACTCTGGATAGATAAGAAATTACGATCTCCATCACAGACCCTAGCAAAATGACAACTAGAACTTGGTCTTTTAACATGATTATATTCTTCATTATTTCTCTTAGCTACCACTCCATTGCATCAGATTCTCCATTATTTATCCTAGCTACCACTCAATTGGATTGAAGATTCTACATTATTTTTCCTAGCTACCACTCCATTAGATTAGATTCTCCATTATTTCACCTAGCCACCACTCCATTGGATTAGATTCTTCAGCAATCATTACAACATTTTCATGAGAAATTTCCATAACTGAAAGAAAACTAAGTTCGCAAATGCAAGACATGTGGAATCTTTTCCCTTTAGCTAGGAGATGAAACATGCCAGAGAGGTGCAAAAGATACTTCAAAAAGAAAGTTACATTATCTCAAAAACCTATGAGATGACCACCTCTAACTTTACTCAATGCTCGAGACGACTAAAAAAAAAGTATTGTGGAAAGTGCTTCGACTGACACATGGAACTCAAGTGTTTTTTTTAGCAAAAAGAAGAGAGAGATCTATCAAGAAAACACACCATGCCGCTAAGTGGCAAGCACATACAACTACAAAGCTTTTGACAAAGGGAAAAGGTAACTTGCTCCAAAATTAATGCCATGTTGACACATGGAAAGAAGATGTAACTACCTTAAATAAAAGACTTCAAAGAGGAAATAATTGGCATTCATTAAAAGGTTCAACTTAGCGAAAAGGTGAATTTTATTCACGGTTCTTGGCAACTCTAAGGGGAATCTTGTCTGTGAGATTAGAACCCTTCACAAATCTAACATGTAGACTAGTGATTTAACAACTCACTCCAAGGATAATATCAATGGGAGCCTATAAGGGGAGACACTTTCTCTCCAAAGGTAATACCCAAATCTTCAAACACTAGTATTCCTTGTATAGCTAGATGAGCTCTTGGAAAGATGTAGAACTGAGGTCCTTGAAATATGTTTTCAACAAAATTTCAATTCAAACAAGTGGATGAAGCAACTTCTCAAATTGATCAACCTCCAGATTCACTTGAATCAACTAGAGAGATATCTCGCAGAATCACCAATCAATTGTGGTGACCAACTCATCAAGTTGTTGCTATTCCTAAATTTAGATTACTAAGAGGGGGGTGAATCAGTAATCTACCAATTATTTAACTTTTTAACCTCTTAATCTTTGCAACAACATTCACAAGATTAACTTAAAAGGAGTAAATGAAAATCATAACCATAAGCACATCCATATAATAATGAAACATTTGACATAGAGATTTATCTCATGGAAAGCCAATTTGGGAAAAAACCATGATGTGAATTAGTACCTGCTAAATGATTTACTCTTCCAAAGTACACCTTGTGAGGAGCTTAACCTTGTTAGGAGTTTACAACAACACTATTAGGTGCTACCCGGTTAAGGGATTTACATTTAGCCCTATTAGGATCTTTACCTTGTCAAGAGTATCCTTACTAGAGGACTTTAGACACAAGCTAATGTACCACCCTATTAAAGGATTTACAATAAGGACCTACTAGGATCCACTCGGTTAAGGGATTTTGACTGTTGTAACTATTAGGGAAAAATAGAATGAATAATCTGTAGAATAGAACTACCTATGCTTGATCAGATCCACTGAAGTACACAATCTCTTCACAACACACTTAACCTTGTCCTAGCTTGATCGCAACTTCCAATTTACAACTGCACTTTCCCAACACATGATCAACATACTTAACTTCCAACATCATCCATTATATACTAAACTATTAAGTCCACTACCTTAATCAAGCCCTAAATCTGAAATAGATTTGGATTTCAAATATCCTGCTTAGATCCAATGTGCCACAAAAAAAATTTAATGTACAAAATAATTCTCTGAGATCGTGTCCACCTATACAATGAATTATACAAAATTTTGTGTCAAGGGGTAAAACACATTTTGACCAAACACATTTTTCCTCTAGAATCTTCTCCACATGCTAGCATCAAACAATGTGATGCCAAATCATTGAACAGTCTCACAATAGATAATAATAATCATGCCATTGTCTCTCTTAGGATTGATATATCCATACTAAGGATTACTTTCCCCATCATGAAATTTATTTAGATTGTCAACCCAGGGACGTAGACTTGAAATGGGATAGCACAGTTTGTGCACTAAGTTCCTCTAAGATTCATAACACCTATGTTGCAGGAAGATAAAATGCATGAAAGGAACCTCTGCTATTGTTGTAGGAAAGTAAACACACTCGACTACTTGATAGAAATACTGCATAAAGCTTGTGAACTTATTCTAAACCTATCTACCAACTCAAAACATTCACTATGTCTATCTATGCAAGTGTTGTAGGAACATCCATAGTAGTAATGTTGCATGAGTAAAACAGTAAATTCTACTTGAAAGCACAAAAAATATAGTAAGCAATTCTACTCTAACTTAATCTAATCCACCTCCCAAGTGGGCCCCCTTGGTTGGCTTCTGCTAACTACTAACACAGAAGATACTTCAAAATCACTCTTCCATTAAATTCTTCTTAACTAGTTACATAACAATTGAACAACTCATTAAGAACATAAAAGAGAAACTTCTTCTATACTAAATACATCATTCTATATTTTCTCATTACTTAACTAAGTCGATCAAATCCCTTTATATAGAGGATTGATGCTTATTGAAAACATAACAGAAAAGTCTAATTAAACCTCACCTAATAAGGAGGAGATAAAACAACCACGACATATTACAATAAGTGCAGATAACAGAATAAAAACACTGAGGAAATATAGCATAACTATTTCCTATATCTTCTGGAATGACAGCTCCTTAGTAGTGGCATATCCTTTGGAATCATGCTGAATTCTTCCACCATGGATGGTCTTCTAATTATCCTTCTTTAATGTGGTTGCACCACTCTTTGTACTACTCCTTGTTTACCTAAAAGGTTAGTAACATTCAGTATACATATGCAAGTCAACATTTCAACTCCTACTCAAATGTTAGAACACAGCTTAAAATAACTATATGAAGTATTGCATTATATTTATAATAGTCAGCAAAACATGTCATTCTAGCTACCCATAGACTTTGTGGCTTTAGTTGTACTTAGCATAAGTTCTCATAGGTATAAGTCATCAATTTTTTAGAAATGTCTATCAGAGCATAAAGAGTGTCAACAAAGTATGAAGATTATAACAAAATTGAGACAATAATTTGTCTCATCATCTGCCCCCTACTGAACATAATGCTTGTCCTCAAGCATTGCACTTCCTAGCTATAGACCTGAAGTCACTGACAGTTGTCTTCCCCTTCTTTCCACTCCTGAAGGTGTAGTAAAATCCTCTTGTCCTTTCCAAGTGATCTCCTCGGTACTCCTCCTACAAATGATCCAATTTAGTAGTATTGATGTCATATAGGGGCCATAGGAGTGTAGGCAGTTGGAAAGACAAAGGCATCCATAATTCCCTTCTGACCTGTCACCCCAACTGCATATATCCGGTTGCTCTGTTGGTTGCTACCTCAAAGTTGATTGGGCTATGTGGCTCTATTTTCTTGAAGGCCTCTGGTAATATATTCCATCAGCTTCTTACCCCTATAAGGCCTCTGTGAAATGAAAAGTAAGGCAATCCTTGGTATTCTCTGTAGACCCTATCTCTTAATGCAAAGACTTTCTCCCTGATTTATGGCTTTTGTTTCCCATAGATCAAATTGAGCCAATCCCTCAAGAGGACATCAAGCTTATGTGATTCAGCCCTTAATAATAAGGGTTCAAATTTTTATAGATCCCTGTAGATATCTAGCTACCTGTCATAGTTTGCTTCATTATGCATCCATGACATCAGAACCCTTAAGTAAATATCCCCTATATAGAGCAAAGGATTCCACTCTGTTTCATGTGGGATGACAAAGTTATGAAAATATAGCTCACATAATAAATGTTTCTGCCATGGGGGAAGAGTTTGATATATTCCATAAAAATCTTGGGTTGACTTGAACTCACCATAAACACTCTTCATTGTCATCATAAGTTGAAACAAAATAAATTGTTCTTTTAAATAAATAGCATATACCCTGGGTGGCGGTCTACAAGCTATGACCCGATCGGCTAGTTTTAGGGCTTTGTCCATTTGTTGTTTTTATTTCTTTAGCTTCTCCTTAAGAGCTTAAATTTCCTCATCCTTATCAAATATCTCTTTCTGCATTTGATCTCTTTCATGTCTCCACTAGGTTTCCTGAAAAACAAAATGATTGTATAGATTAAAGAGTACAAACTAAATTTTTGGTGAGGGAAATTCTTGCATCTGAGCTTTCTTTTTATTTTCTTTGGCAACTTGTTGAAAATACTCAGTGAAACACATTGATCAGTAGGGTATAATGGAGACATTGGAATATACAGGGTGTTGCAGAGGAGTAGGTTGAACATTCACAGGAATGCTCTCTTGTATTACATCATGGTTTGGCTCATACATTCCTTGATCCTTCTGTGGCATGTTACTGCTAGGTTCTTGCTCATTTTGAGATTCCTCCATATTTTGAGGTTCTACCTACAAGGGGGAGTCATCAGGAATGTACTCAATAGAGGGTTCTGGAGCACGTTTTGGTGCTGGAACATTTGGATTTCCAAGGGAAGGTGGAGACACTTTTCCTTGCATGCGAGGGCTTCTACGTATAGTTGCCTCCTTGACCACTGTAGTTTTATTTTGGTGGGATCTTTTTGGCTTTTGTGCTATAGGAGTAGATCATGTAGGAACATACGCTGCAGTACTTGACCTTTTTATTTTATTTATTTGAACTGTAGGGTTTTGAATTTCACCTTCTAGGTTAGGGATTTCTTTTTCAACTTTCTTTTTTCCTTTCTTTGTGGAAGAAGTAGGTATATTAATCTCTGGAGTGAGCTTAGAAGACTTGTTTTCTGGGGACAATTCTAGTTCTTTTTCTTTGGTAGTTGTTTCTTTAGTAGGCTCAGAAGACTCTACTTCATTCCCTAGAGGTTGAGCAACAGGGTTAACTTGGGGTTGCAAAGTTTTAAACTGAACAAATTATGCCCATGACATGGGAGAGACATCCCTAAGGTATTTTTCAACTAGAAGTTTTATTAGGGCATGGTGACTTATGGAATTTGTGTTCCCCTTTTGTGTTTCCTCGGCACTAATGCTTAACATATTATAGAGAAAATTAGGAACATTGACCTAAAGATTATGCCTTATACAACTAAGTAATTTGAAATGATGGGCATGCAGGTTTGAGAATCTTCCTTCACAAATTAAATACCTGATAATTTGGGTAGCCAATTCTAGAAATGGTGGTGGAAGAGACAATCTCTTGCATCCCTTCTTAGTAATTCCAAGTGGAGGATCATGTGGTCAGGAGAATTGAGCTCAAGATGACCTGGTGACATGCTCGTTAGGATAGTGCTCTCCAATGACTGGCAACCCGGTGACCTCTGCAATTCTTTCCTCAATGGCAACAATTGTTAAACCCCACACAGTTTCTTGTCCCTCTTCAAAAGTGCCCATAAATTCTGTTGCAGCCTCTTCATTAAATTTTGTTAACTGAAGAAAATACCCCAGCCAGTCGCATGCATTAAATTTGTGGACTACTTCAACATCCACCAGTAAAATACAATGGTGAACTAGTTCATGCCTCTGTAATTGTCCACCCATCTTAGTAATGCCCAGTCTTCAATTTCCTGCTCTCCAATTTACTATTAATCTTTTGGTCTTCTATGCTCTGCAAATACCTCCTTGAAATCCAAATTGCAATTCTTAAAAATATTAATTTTTTCACTTACATTACCCCCGTTATTCTTAACATGAACAATAATAATGACATTGATTACATAGGACATCATAGCTTTAAGTGCGAGTTACCTCATAATTTCATTATAGTCCTTTCAAGTCATGTCAAGCTCAGAAAATTGGAATTTTGAAAGTACAGAAAATGTGTAGGATTAAAAGAATTAATAGAATGCAACCTAAGTACAACATTGATGTGACAAGGATATGACTAGGATGGCTTAGGAATAACACTTGGAATTTATTACACTTCTCCTGCCCCCTACGAAACATTAACAAGTGTCCCCACTTGATAAATTTAGCACGAGAATGGGAAACTGGCGTAATGCCTATATTATACACATAATGCAGTACTATATATAATTATGAAAACCTGTGTGCTAAAAGTGAGTAAGGAGTTAAAAATTTGTACCTGGTGATTAGTTACCATACACATGAATGAAAGTTGATGAGAGTGTCAATTCTAGCAGCCGCATAAGAGTGCTGACATGGTATTTTATTGAAAGCATTGGAAAGAGAAATTGTGGGTGACGTGGAGTTTGAGTGGGTGGTAGAAAGAGAAATGAGATGAGTTCGTGAGAAGAAGAGAGAAAATTGAATGAAGAAATATACCTTATATTAAATGAGGTTTTATTATGGGTGATTTTTGAAGGCATGTTATGGTGAGGTTGCAGGAGGAAGGCATTCACCTTCTGCTGCAGGAACTTTTACCTGAGGTGCTGTTAAAATTTGTGTGTTGAACTGCTGCAAGAATTCTTCATTGGTTTATGGCTTGTGATATAGGCGCAAGCAGTGTCCATTGAAAAGTAGTTTAAATTGGACTGGATCAAGTGTGGTTAATTGTATAGCTCCATTATCACATATTCTATTTCATATGGTCCCAGCCATCTAGTCTATAGCTTTCCTGGAATCTCCTTGAATCGAGAATCATACAATAGAGCCCAATCACCTACTTGAAAGTGCTTATTCTTGATATGTGAATCATGCCACCTCTTCCTTTGGTTCTAGATTAGCTCTATTCTCTCCAATGTTGATTTTCGCATCTCATCTAAGGAATTGAGGTGGAGTAGGCATTCTGATTGTGCTGCAAGAAGATTGATGTTTAACTCCAGAGCTGTGCATAATGTTTTGTGTTCAAATTCTATGGGCAACATTGTTTCCTTTCCATACACCAATTCAAATAGCATGAACCTTGTTGTGGTCTTCCATGTTGTATGATAAGCCCAGACTGCTTCGATTAACTGGCTACTCCAATCCCTGCGATGTAATTGCACTGTCTTTGTTAATATGGCCTCTATTTCTCTATTTGTCACTTTTGCCTATCCATTTGCCTACGGATGGTAAGGGCTAGACTTTCGATGCCTTATACTATACTCTTTCATTAGCTCACTGATCAGATTTGAAGTGAGCTATGCTCCTTAGTCTGTTACTAATTCTCTTGGGACTCCATAACGGGTAAAAATGTGCTCATACAAGAGTTTGGTAACTTTTTGATCTCTCGCATTCTGCATTGCTTTCACTTTCACCCACTTTGTTAGATAATTCGTACATACCAAGATATAAGATTTTCCATTTGATGGAGGATCAGTTGGTCTTATGAAGTCCATACCCCATTTATCAAAGGGTGTCATCACCACTTGTGGATTAAGTGGCATCTCATCTAATTTTGTTGGACGACCCATCCTTTGGCATTTATCACATTTTTTTGTATAACTGGTTGCATCTTTATGTAATGTTGGCCAATAATAACCTATTGTTAATATTTTCAAGGTTGTTCTCTTTTCTGCAAAGTGTCCTCCACATGGCTCATCATGACAAGCATGGAGTATGTCATATATTTCATCTTCTCTCACACACCTCCTCATGATTTGATCTGAACCAGTGTAAAATAGATTGTTATCTATCCATGAAAATTGAAATCTTTTCTCTTAAAGCTTTTTCCTATCCTTCTGAGAAAAATGTGGGGCCATCTTATTTGCTATAAGATAATTTGCTATGTCAATATACCATGGATTTTTTATTTCTATGTAGAACAGGTGTTCATCAAGAAATGTATCTTCAACTTGAGTGGTGTCTTCATCAGTATTTTAAAGTCTAGACAAGTAGTCAGTAACTACATTTGTCTTCCCTGGTTTATCAACAATTGTTATATCAAATTCCTACAATAGTTAAAACCATCTTGCCAATCTGCATGTTATAGTAGGTTTGTTCATCAGATATTTTATTGATGAGTGATCAGTGTGAACAAAAATGGGATAGCCTATTACATAGTGTCAGAATTTGTTCAATGCATAAACTATAGCTAGGAGTTCCTTTTTAGTAACTATGTAGTTTAATTCAGGTCCATGGAGGCTTTTATTGATATAGTAAATTGCATTCTCAAGGTTACTAGACTTTTGTCCTAGCACAGAACCTATGGCATAATCTGATGCATCTGTATGGATTTGGAATGGAATGGACCAATCCGGTCCTTTGAGGACTGGTGTAGTTGTTAGAAGTTTCTTTAGCTACAGGAAGGACTCATCACATGCTTGTGTCCATATAAACTCAGCCTCTTTTGTAAGCAATGTGTATAGAGGACTAGCAATTTGACTAAAATTTTGAATAAAGTGTCTATATATCTAGCATGTCCTAATAAAGATCTTACATATTTTTGCTTCGTAGGGGTAGGTAATGTGAGTATTACCTCAACTTTAGCTGGGTCTACTTGAATTCCTACTACTAAAATAAAATGCCCAAGTACCACTCCTTCTTGCATCATCAAAAAGCATTTCTCACTATTAAGGGATAGATTATGTTCCGTACATTGGATTAGCACCTTTCAAGATTCTTCAAAGCCTCTTCAAATGTCACTCCAAATGATGTAAAGTCATCCATATATATCTCCATATAATCATGTGATATGTCAGCAAAAGTACTAATTACAGCCCTCTGGAATGTTGCTGGAGTGTTGCACAACCCAAATGGTAGGACTGAATATGCATATGTCCCCCATGGACATGTGAATGTATTCTTCTCCTGGTTTTCTGGAGCAATAGTTATCTAATTGTATCCACGATATCCATGAAGAAAGAAAAAATACTTTTTACTAGCTAAAGTATCAAGTACTTGATCAATGAATGGTAATGGGAAGTGATCTTTCTTGGTAGCTTTATTCAACTCCTTGTAATCCACATAGATTATCCATTTACCCCCATTTTTGGGCACTATAACCAAAGGTGATACCCATTTACTATTAGATATAGGATATATAAAGCTAGCATCTAATAACTTTTGTAATTTTGTTTTGACTATCTCCCTTAATGTTGGGTTTATCCTCCTTTGGGGTTGACAGAGTGGTAGGCTTCCTTCATTGATATAAATCATGTGAGTACATAGTATAGGGCTTAATCCCTTCATGTCCCTATAGTCACATGCAAAGGCTTTCTCATGTATTTGCAATAGTTTGGTAAGTTGCTCCATTTGTTGTGAAGGCAGCTTATTATTCACATGGAGATTATGACCCTTAGAAAGCTCAACAGTAGTTGTAAGGTCAAGCATGGATACTTTAGTGATAGGGCTTGTATTTACTTCACTAGGTAGCAGCTGATGGATGATATTGGGTTCTGAAGGTAACACGCAGTTCTCAAAATTATCTTCATATGTAGTTAACTCTAACACAAAACTCTCAGATATATCTTTGATTACAACATAGTCATTATTAAGAATGCTCTGAATGACTTCATCTTCCTCTTGTAGCTTTAGAAAAGATTGCCTATGTAACATCATGAGCTGAACCATAGAATTCAATTCTTCTTCCCCATCTCCTAAATCTGGCCATATAGGTGTACATAAATCTGGTTAAGGTTGAGCTGGAGGATACAATGCCAGTTTCTTAGTGGCTTGTCCATCTGAAATTGTCATGTTCCCTAATCTACAACTAATGTTTGCATTAGTTGTTTCCAACCATGGACGTCCTAGGATAATAGGGTAACCAGCAAGATTGACCTTTGGTGATAAAATCATGAAATCAGTAGGGTGCTCCCAAGAATCTAATGCAACTATTATGTCTTCTATCATTCCATCAGGGGTGATAGTAGAGTTGTCTGCTAATTGCAATATTATTGGAGTAGCTCTCAACCCTTCAATGCTCAGTTTATTCATAATATCCTTAGTCATTACATTAATGGCAGCACCTAAGTCTCTTAATGAATTTTTGACAGACTGACCATTAATGATGATGTTAACAACTGGACTCCCTGTGTAATACCTCTCCTATGGTAATACTTAGACTTTTCTGATTTGGACATTTTATTATGATGGTCAGAACTATACATTTACATTTATGTTTTGTGGATGATGATATGATGGATATGCTCATTTATTGTTATCATTTATATGTTTATGAGATTAGAAAGCCATCTATTTTAATATGTTTTATGGATCTAACCCAAGGATTGAATCTAACCATTATCATGATGTTTTATGGATATGTGTCTGATGTGTTTTCATGACTCAAGATGAAGTCATAGTTACTCACTTAGCTGAGGTCCACATGATGTATCAATCCTGGTCATCTGCTTGTATATATCTGATTTGTATATCCATACGTATATATATATGTATCTCTTCTTGGTGCTACAGGATTGTAGGTACCGGGTATCATCTCCACCTGGCTCCACAAGTCTGAGTGATCCCTCAAAATCCTCGATCATTGTTGTTGTTACGGAGATATCACCAGGTTCCACAGGAAGAAACTTCACCTTTGATCCTTTTATCCTTAGGTGGGAAGTGTTGAGTCAGTCCCTTGTGTGGATGTATTATGTGATCTCGTAGTTGTTGGATTTGTGGATCTTGTAGCTAGTTCTTGTCTTCATGGTATATTGATGTGAATCATTGTTCATTGAAGGTATGAATTAGCAATTTATCTTTAGTAGTAGCTACTATTATACTAGCATATCTCGTTAGGAATGAGTTGGTATGTGATTTAAATCATGTGATTTTAATATCTATAATAATGAATAATTTTATGGTATTATTTTATAATACTCATAATAACAACGTGACTATGACAATAGTAATAATAAAATATTTTAAATAAATAGTGGAAAAATCTAACTTATGTTAGTAGCTACCTGATATATATTTTAGAATGTGGATTAGTGTATGGATAAATAATATATTTTATAATAATGTTATTTTAATATTTAATATTAATAATAATGTGTCTTATTTATGGTATATGTACCATAAGCATATGGGTGCACACATATGCCTATGAATACATATATTAATATATATTATTATATAATAAATTAATTATTTGTGTGAAGGAAATTATTCTTATGTTATTTTTATAAGTGGTAAATAGGATTGGTAAATTCTATTACCATAGTTAAATAAGTTAGTAAATTAATTTTGAGATTATATTATTTATTTTAACACCCTTAAATTTATGGAACATAGATTATAGTCTTATTTAAAATTTATTCACCTTTACAGGAATGATTTTGCAAACCATCCCATTAACTATTAACGAATGGATAGTTGAGATGGTTGCATCGGTTGGATTACCTGTGCAACCACCTCCTCCATTCTATTTACAGGAAAGGCTTTCCTGTGTATGGGGGTTGGGAGAAGAGTTGATTTCGAGAAGAGGATTGGTATTATTATTGTAGAAAAATTTATATTTTTGAGGAGAGAAGTCCCTTATTCTGTGAGTTTGGCATTTGGATTGTTACGGGTAGAGGCTAGAAGATTGCAAGCAGAGGGATTCAAAGGAGTGTTGGAAACGTTGGAGAGGAATTGATCTTCCTTCATCAACTAGTCTCCACAGGACTCCAGGTTGGAATCCATACTGAGAGATTATTCTCTTTTATATTATGAATGTTTTATTCTGTTTGAATGCTACTGTATGTGTTTATTTGTATCCATATGTGCAAAACATTTATACATTATTATATTCTGTGAGCCGTTTATATGTTATTGTAATTTTTTGGGTGTAAATACATTATTGTATTCTATCATTAATTTCTATATCCTAGTAGCTATTTACACAAACATATAAATTGCTATAATAACAATCAATGACAACCGCTCATTTAAGCATAGGATGAATCCGGGATTAGATTATTTGTATTTAGTTTATTTATCAGTAAGAAATACGGGTAGTATTTTATATTTAATTTGCTATCAAAATAAATAATATATATATATCTATTATTTGTCAAAATTATATGTGCTTCAATAAAGTTATTTGAGTTCTCTTCTTTTTAAAAATTAAAAAAAATAAAAACAAAACTATATAGTTATAAAGTTATGCATAAATAATTATAGATGCTTAAATAAAGTTATGTTTACAAAAAAAATGATATATAAAAAAAAAAATTAATATAAAACAAAAAAAATGAAAGGGTTGAAAAGTGGGGGCCACCACCTTCCCCACTCCCCTCAAGGCTCCCAATCGTAGCAGTGGCAGTGCCTGACTACTACGACAGCAGGTACTGCAGTAGTAGTACCCTGCTACGGTCATGAGTTGGGGAAGCGCACAGGGCGCTAGGTCAATGGGGTGCGGGGCCCGCAGGGTCCCCCCCATAAGTCAATTCTAAAATGGTTTTTTTTAATTTTTGGTAGTGGTTTTTATTTGTTTTAGATTTTAATGAATATTGAATTTAGTATATTTAGATTTTCTATTAAATTTAGTTAGGTTTTAATAGGAATTTCATAGTCTAGTTGGTTTATAAATAATTGGTGGAAATTATATTTGTTTATTTAAATTTTTAATAAATGTTAAATATGGATTTTAATAATATTCACTTTATACAAGTATATAAGTTTACGTACTTTAATTCCTTATACTTTAAGTTATACTTGTATAAAGGGATTAGGTACCTTTCGAATTGATTGGGATAGGTTTCAACTTCCTAGGAGTTAAGTTGTAACTTCTAAATTTTAGATTTTAATAAAAATCAAACTTAGTCAAATTTCAGACTTAGGTTGAAATTCATGGAACATTATCTTTAGCATATGGAATTTTTATGTAAACCTTAAACATGTTTGGTGGAGGTTATATCCACTGCATTTAGATGCCTTAATAGGGTTAGGATGTGTGTAGGAAACAGTGTAGGGTTTAGAGTTGTCTAAAAGGATCAGGACATTCTAAACATCCTTAAACGTTCCTAATTTCCCTAAACGTTCATAATCTATCTTATTATTTTCTATTCCTTGTAGCAGTTCTCAATGTGTTTATAATGTGTTTTTACTACATGTATGATATGATTGTGATATGTGGGTTAAGGGTAGAAAACCTAACGACACCTAGTGAGTGGCTCTCATTGCGAGGTCAAGGCCCTAAGTGGCTAGAACCAGGATAACCGACCAAAGAGTTATTTAACAAGTGAAAACTTAATTAAACTTATGGGAATGGGTTCAAACATTAAAAAGATTAAATGTGCCTCGCCCATGCCATTAGCGCTAGTAAAGGCTATGGATGGGAGTGGGAGAAGGTACCTATGCGTAGGTACGATCGAATGGTGCTTGTCAGTATGAAAGGCATTCAATCCCACATGTGCCTACTTGGGGGTCGGGGCCCGAAGTGGCTAGTACCAAGACAACCCAAGGAGTGAGGGCTATGTGATGACACTCACTTAGGTTGTTGCTTAGAGTTTCTACCAAGCCTTAGAACCTATTTGGGGAAAGATTTATACTTTGACCTTCTTTTCATTTGCTATTTGGGAAAGGTAACTTGGCCCTAGGTTTGGCCTAGCTATTCCTTCTTGTGGACCTTGGTGTTTATCTCCTAGCATGGGGGAGTGGGCCTTTGGGTATCCACGTGGTTGGGTGGTAAATATTTTTATCGAGGTATCTTTTGCGGATGCAGTGTTTGAAGATCCATGCTTGCTTATGTACCAGTTTGAAGAATAAAGACTTTGTAGTTATATTTCATGATGTAAAATTATTGTTACCTCCCAAGAGGAGATGAATGTAATGTAATCATTGATACAATTCAAAATGATGTATTTGGAATGGGTAGACTTAGGAAAAAGGGAAAAGGGTGAATTTTATATAAGATGTATATTGGAAAAGAAAAAGGTTCTGGGAACATTTCAAGTATGTTAGTATGTTTCTTATTATTGATTAAGTGAAAAAGGCTATTGAAGAACAAATGTATTAATTGTAATGTATCAAATGATTTAGATGATTCTATCTGATTTAAAGGTTATACTGTTCATAAAGAATACTTAGGAATATAGATGGTTTTAAATGGAAAGTTGAAATGAAAATGTTTTGTATTTCTTAAAGATATGATGTAGTTTGCCTTGAGAAATAAATCTTGTTGTTAGTTTACTTAATGGATTTGAATGAATCATGCATTTAAATGAAAAGGGAACCTTGGGAGGAATCTAAATTTAAGTTTGGTTCACATAATTCTTTTAAAAGTTCAAAAAAATTCATAAATTATTACTTAGGTTTTCTTTAACAAAGAGAATCTTTGTTCTCTTCCCCAGTTCCCTTACGGGGCATGACACCCTGGATCTGAATATTTTGAAATTACCAATTTTCCTAACATGATATCAACCAATTATCCTATAACATGAACTATTGTAGGATCCTTTTTCTTTCTTCCAGCATTTTTAAGACAAGCTTCTTTGATTTATTTTCCATAAACTTGGACATCCTTTATTGCTTGAGATAGGGGAATCTAGATATGCATGTTCTTTAATTGCTCAAGGATATCAAATGGGTCATCTTCTTTTGGTATGGGCTTGTCCATGCTAAGCCTCTGAGGAAAAGGTGGTTTAACTGATGTCTGAACATTAGCTGAATTGGAAACATTTTTTGGGGTAGCAGTATTTGGCAAAGCATTCTCTGGAATTGGTATTGATGTTGCAAGAGTTTCTGGCACTTTGGTAATAAGAGGTGGTTCAAGTCTAGGCAAGGTAGTACCTGATCTTAAGTGTATATTAGCTATGTTAAGTGCATAGATAGGGTACTGCTGAGCATCGATAGCATACATTTGTTGTTGTGGTTGCTGACTGTTGGGATTCGGCTGTTGTTGAGAAGGTAAGTGTGTTTTCTTTTGAGGACCTGTATTTGCAGATGGTGGCATTATTTCATGTGTATTTGTTGGAGGTGGTAGAGGTGGGTATCCAGGATTCAGGTTAGGCCATTGCTGAGGTCCTCTCCACTGGTTAGTGGGCTGCCAATTCCCTTTGTGGTTGTTTCCATTGGTTTGGAAATTGTGGCCATTGGGTTTGTTGTGGTGTATACCATTGATTATGTTGATTATTTGGCCAAGCATTATTCCAAGTGGGTTGACTATACTGTGGAGGACTTTGGACATTCCAATTTTACTACTGACTATTATAAGGATTTGAAATTTGTAATGGGTCTTGAGGCATACCTTGTCTCATGGCCCATGGACGGCATTGAGCAAAAAAGAATACTTTCTCATCCTCTCCTTCTATCTTTAAGTATTCAATTGGAAGATGTTGATTCTCCAGGTTTGTGACCAATTTGCACTAACAATCCTTCTTTTTTTTGTGGCAATGGGGATAGTATTCAGCTAGCTGCACCTCTGCATCTGCATGCTTCTTCTTAGTAGTCATCATGTCCAGGTGTGTAGTGATATCATTTATGATGTCTTGCTTGAAGTCTGACAACAGGTTTGAAATATCCATCTTTGAAATCTCATAGCCACTTCCTTTGGCCAGTGTTGAGCGAAATCCCCTTCCTTTCTTCACTATTGCTCTAGAATAGTTCAGACAAATCTTCTAAAGCTCATCCCCAGAAGACTGAGATATATCTTCTCTAGCCATGAGGTCCAATGCTTCGAGGCAGTTATCATTCACTCCTCTTAGAAAAATTAGATTCTGTGAATCCTCCCGCAATGCATGTTGAGGGTTCTTTTACAAGTTATATAGGAAGTGTGATATGTAGTCCTCTAATGTCTGATCTTCTTTCTGTGACATATGGAAGATGTCATCTCCTTTTGAATCACCTCCTTTGCAGTATTCCTTATACTTCCTTAGAAAAAAATCTCTCATCCCATCCCAATTAGCTACTGCATTTTCTCCTAAGCCCATGAACCATCTGAGAGTTGACTCCTTTAGTGTCACTGGAAACAACTTAAGCTTATGACTGTCAGTATTATAGTCAAAAATTTGACACAGTATGTCAAACTCAAACAAAAAGGTGTCAGGATCCTCTATAATAAGGCCATAGAACTTTGGTAGTGTTGAAGAAGGTATGTTCTTGAGGTTAGGATTGTTGATAAGACTTGGAATAGGAAATGGAAATGTAGGAGCTGTCATTACTGGAGGTGTTGGATATTGAAACTATTGCTGGAAAGTATTATTGACCGGAAGGTTTTGGACAATAGGTGGTCCTAGATTGGGATTATTATGAAAACTAGCTAATATTTCTGCAAAAGGGCAGAGGTCAAATTTATCATGAATGTCTTCTTCTATTGAAGATGATGTAGCAAACTCAGGACTTGCGTCAAGAAATGGTAACTCAAGTTCTTCAAATTCTTCTTTCAGTTTAATAGGTTCTTTTGGAAGAAATCTACCATGAACATCTCACCTTCTTTGATGCATGCAAGTAAGTTGATGAACTTGTGAAGCAAGCTCACAACTACTCTGTATTGACTAAAAAACAAGAAACTAATCTAAAAAATAAATGACTCATTAAGGTTCCTAGTTTGACACCATCCCTGGCAACGGCGCCAATAATGAACAGTCTCACAATAGGTAATAATAATCATGCCATTGTCTCTCTTAGGATTGATATATTTATACTAAGGATTACTTTCCCCATCATGAAATGCATTTAGATTGTCAACCCAGGGGCATAGACTTGAAATGGGATAGCATAGTTTGTGCACTAAGTTCCTCTAAGAGTCATAACACCTATGCTGTAGGAAGATAAAATGCATGAAATAAACCTATGCTATTGTTGCAGGAAAGTAAACACACTTGACTACTTGATGGAAATATTGCAAAAATCTTGTGAACTTATTCTAAACCTATCTACCAACTCAAAACATTCACTATGTCTATCTTTGCAAGTGCTGCAAGAACATCCACAGTAGTAATGTTGCAGGAGTAAAATAGTAACTTCTACTTGAAAGAACAGAAAATAAAGTAAGCAATTCTACTCTAACTTAATCTAATCCACCTCCCAAGGGGGCCCCCTTGGTTGTCTTCTGCTAACTACTAACACAGAAGATACTTCAAAATCACTCTTCCATTAAATTCTTCTTAACTAGTTACATAACAATTGAACAACTCATGAAGAACATAAAAGAGAAACTTCTGCTATACTGAATACATCATTCTATATTTTCTCATTACTTAACTAAGTTGATCAAATCCCTTTATATAGAGGATTGACGCTTATTGAAAACATAACAGAAAAGTCTGATTAAACCTTTCCTAATAAGGAGGAGATAAAACAACCATGACATATTACAATAAGTGCAGATAATAGAATAACAACACTGAAGAAATATTGCATAACTATTTCCTATATCTTCTAGAATGATAGCTCCTTCTTAGTAGTGGTATATCCTTCGAAATCGTGTTGGATTCTTCTTCCATGGCTGGTCTTCTAACGCTCCTTCTTTAATGCGGTTGCACCACTCTGTGTACTTCTCCTTGTTTACCTAAAAGGTTAGTAACATTCGGTATACATATGCAAGTCAACATTTCAACTCCTACTCAAATGTTATAACACGGCTTAAAATAACTATACGAAGTACTGCATTATATTTATAATAGTAAAAAAAACATGTCATTCTAGCTACCCATAGACTTTGTGGCTTTAGTTGTACTTAGCATACGTTATCATAGGTATAAGTCATAAATGTTTTAGAAATGTCTATTACAGCATTAAGAGTGTCAACAAAGTATGAAGATTATAAAAAAATTGAGACAATAATTTGTCTCATCAATCATCACCTCCAATCATGAGGACATGTCACCAGATCATGACTGACTCAACCTATTCGACCACAACCTCAACACCAATCACTCACTCAAGAATATAAATACTTTAACCTGTTAGCAATTCTAACTCTACTCACCGATCACCTATCCTACACACCATTCACTCAAATTAGTTGTTGTCACAATGATAACCTTTACATACTATCAACAACCTTCTCATGTGACCACATCACATAACTCAAGATAGATTTGACAAAATAATCAAATCACCTATCACCTGTCACTAATTGTTCTAGCAGTTGCACAGATAACCTTCATCTGATCATAACTTTCTTACCGATCTACATCAATAGTAGAGGTCATGCATTTAACATTCAGAGACATCCCCAAGTCTCTCATAAGGATCACTACAACTAAAACTCATCGCAACACCTTGATCACCACACTTATACTTAGCAACATACTAGGATCACTAGGTAAATACTTGAAATCAATGACAATGCAATAACTTATCATCATGCAATCAAATACTTATCATGACAACACCATAAATCACTTACCATCACTACAACAATTATACCAACAATAGCCCCCTTTGCCATTGATGAAAACACACTCTTCCTCTCTCCAACATGATACATTATGCACAAACTTTCTCTACATCAACAACACTAGAAACAAAAAGATGTTCCCACTTCTTTCTTACACATATTGTACAATTAATCCCCTTTTCACTAAACTTTTGTGATCTGCACTTCCCTTCTACACTCTAAACATTTTCAAATAGACACTCTCCCCCTTTGACAACAATTCCAAAGGTGCCAAATACACCTAATATCTTCTCTGTTGATCCTAACTAATCACAAAACATTACTACAGTGACTTCTCCCCCTAAGGAGTAGCCCCACAAAATCAATCCAAACATAAAGATATTAACTGGATACACTTGGATTGATGCAACTGCATCTTCTTTTAATTCAAATCAAATAGGAGAATAAACCCCAAACTACCTCTTAGATACTAAAATGTATCCTTAGGCAATGGCTTAATGAAAACATCAAGAACCTTCTCCTTAATTAGTTGGAACATACTCCAACCTCACTTCCTTTTCATGTCCCTTCTCTCTAAGAAAATAATATTTAATAGCTATAAGCTTAGTCGTAGAGTGCATAACTAGGTTTTTTGAAATGTTTTAATGGCACTTGTATTGTCACAATAGATAACCACCAATTCAGTTACCTTTTAATGGCACTTGTATTGTCACAATAGACATCTGCTAGGAGGGTTATTAGAACCTCTTTAGTAAGTCATCATTTGAGAAAGGATTTTTTGATGAGACAAACTTGTGTTGACTTGAATCTAAATCATAAAACTTTGAATAGAGCACTTGCAAGAAGAGAAATACTTGATGATCCTCTTCAAAATTATACATGGGCTTATGGTCGGATACTTTCATGTTGTGATAAGAAGCTTAACAATGCTGTGAAGGATCAAATTCAACTATTTTGGAAATATTACTCAAGAGTGTCACCAAATGTGAAGGATGTCTTGAAGTTGAGAATTGGCATTTGAGACCACACCCCACATCCCAAACATTATTTGGAGGTGAGTCAAACAATGTTGTTCAAAAAAATGTGTGAGACACATCCAACATTGCAAATATCATAAAGAGCTTTTGAAGTCCTAAAGCCTTTTTTTTGTGTGCCTCTTAAGATTCCAAATATTTACTGTTGCAAATATCATGTGGATTTTTCAATGCACCATGAATTGTTACGATCCATTCATTCTACTTTGCATACTAGTGAAATGTTGGAGGAGTGTGGTGCAAGTGCTCTTCCAAAATCATCAAGAGACTTGCTAGATCATTTTTTATGTCCTAGAGATGATGGATGTTTCTTTTATAGAAAAGATTGCTTAAATAACAAGTTCTCAAAGTGTGGTGGGCTAGTGAAGTTTGTTGAATGTTTTCATGAGGGCTGCGAACACGATTTTGGAAAGACAATTGTCCAAAAAAAGGTATATGAAACCATTAAATATACATTAAAAAGTGGAGTTGAAGGCTCTAGATGTGATTTGGTTACAAAAGAATGCAATGTAGGTGATTTTATTTTAGATTTCAGGAAGAATCTTTTTTACAAGTATGCAAGGCATAGTCACAGGTCTCAATGGTTGGATCAACAATTCAGGATGTCTAAGGACACTTTCCCAATTGGCACTATTATATCGGTTGTTGACTTTGCAGAGAACTATACATTGCTGCCCCAAAATGAGTTGCAAGCTCAATATTACAATTCTATTTAGGTTGCTATTTTTGTGCACATAACATATAGACATTCCCCTGATAGTACAGAAGATGACCAAAAGATAATTAGAGAGTACCATTTTTATATGAGCAATGATAGATCGCACTCATTTGTGTTTTTCCAACATTGCTTTGAGAATTATTTTGAGTGGGCGCAGGAAAATAATATTGCTATGGATAGACATCTCATTTGGTCAGATAACTGCACAGGTCAATTAAAAAATGCTCATATGTTTTATTGGGTATGTAGAATGCATGTAGAGAGAGGTGTACCTCATATTTGGAGTTTTTTTAGGCTGATCATGGAAAAGGGGAGCATGGTGGAGCAGGTGCATGCGTAAAGAGAGCTCTAGTTAAGGAGAAACTGAGGATTTCAAGTACAAAAATCATTGATGCTCGTTCGATTGTTGATTGGTGTACTTCAACATTGTCACAGGGGGGGAATCTTGATTCAGCGGTGTGCATATTGTACATGGACCATTTGGTTAGTTGAGTTGGGAACAATAGGAGATAGGTTGGATTGTCAAACTGTGAAAGATTCTTCAAAAATGCATTTATTTCAAAGCTCAGATGCTAGTACATGGACCATTTGGACACGAGAGTTGGATTGTTATTGTCTGAGTTGTCTTCAATGTGATTGGGATCAATGTGAGTCAAGTGAGTGGGTTGATACATGGGTTCCATATTATCTTACTCCTTTATCTCTCATAGTCTTTGTAATAAATGATGAAATGGATTGTTCACTTGACTACAACCATCTTTCAGATCTTCTACAACCAGGACATATTTTTGCATTGGTTTCACCACAAGGGAATGATGAGAGATTGTATTATTGGTTAGCATGTTGAGTATGAGGAAAGCAGAAACTTGCACAACCGATGACAGATGATGATATGTTCACATATCCAACAGGATCACATGTTGTTGCGGGAACATGGTTGCACACATATATGATTAGAAATAATGGCATTCCTACATTTGAAGACTATGAGAAGCACAAAACCATTCTCATGTATTCACACCTTGTTATAGCAGCCAATTTTAAGTTGTTGAAACATTAAAGAAAACCAAAGATAAAGGAACTTTGGACTATTAGTATTGTTGATCATGAAGAAATATTGAATACCCTCAAGCAAAGAGATGACCTTTAGGCACACTTCAGTAGGTAAGTTCAACTCAAGTTGCAAGGTTTTCCATGTTTATTACGATTATGTTCAATAAATTAATTGTAGTTTTTTGCTTTATTTGTTTGAGCCAATAAACGTGGTTTTGTATGTGGATTGTAAATGCAATTGGATACATATATGATAGATATAGAACATTGAGGTGTGCATTTGATGTGATATGACCATATTTCTAAGGCCTACAATAAACTCTCTCCATTTTGGGAGATTCAAATTTGTTTGAATTTGGCACGCCAGTCTCGCTTGATGCCAAAACTTGCAGTGAGGGTCAGTTGAAAGTTGCACCACTGAGTTTCTTCCAAACCATTCATCCTGGCACCGAATGGACTACACCATTATCTTTGGTTGGGAAAGTAAACACTAAGGACAACCCTATTTTGACCACTGAGTCACTAGAACATTCCGGACCATGCCGAACCAAAGTGTCCCCAAGGTGCACGATTGGGAAGAAAAATTTGGAGGCTTGTATCTCAGACCCCGTGAGAGGTATCGATGATCTATAAGATTCTAAAAGACCAAATTTCTGAGGCCTATAATAACCTCTCTCCATTTTAGGAGATTCAAATTTGTTTGAATTTGGCACGCCAGTCTCGCTTGATGCCAAAACTTGCACTGAGGGTCAGTTGAAAGTTGCACCACTAGGTTTCTTTCAAACCATTCATCCCGACATTGAATGGACTACTCCATTAGCTCTAGTTGGGTGAGTAATGCTATGGAAAACCCCGTTTCAACCACTGAGTCACTAGAACATTTCGGACCATGCCAGACCAAAGTGTCCCCGAGCTGCACTAAGCACAATTGGGCAACGAACTTTGGAGGCTCATATCTCGAACCCCATGAGAGGTATTAGTGATCCGTGAGATGGTACAAGACTACATTTCTGAGGCCTACAATAACCTCTCTCCATTTTGGGAGATTTGAATTTTTTTGAATTTGGCACGCCAGTCTCGCTTGATGCCAAAACTTGTAGTGAGGGTCAGGTGAAAGTTGTACCACTAGGTTTCTTCCAAACCGTTCATCCCGGCATTGAATGGAATATGTCATTAGCTCCAATTGGGTGAGTAAACACTAGGGACAACCCCATTTTGACCACTGAGTTAGTAGAACGTTCTGGACGATGCTAGACCAAAGTGTCCCCAAGGTGCACTAAGCACAATTGGGCAACAAACTTTGGAGGCTCGTATCTTAGACACCGTGAGAGGTATCAATGATCCATGAGATGCTATAGGACCATGTTTTTGAGGCCTACAATAACCTCTCTTTATTCTATGAGATTCAAATTTTTTTGAATTTGGCACGCCAATCTCTCTTGATGCTAAAACTTGTAGTGAGAGTCAGTTGAAAGTTGCACCACTGGGTTTCTTCCAAACCGTTCATCCCGGCACCAAATGGACTATGCCATTAGCTCCACTTGGGTGATTAAATGCTAGGGACAACCCCATTTCAACCACTGAGTCACTAGAACATTCTGGGCAATGTCAGACCAAAGTGTCCCTAAGGTGCACTAAGCATGATTGGTCAGAAAACTTTGGAGGCTCGTATCTTGGACCTCGTGAGAGGTATCAGTGATCCATGAGATTCTAAAAGACTACATTTCTAAGGCCTACAATAACCTCTCTCCATTCTGGGAGATTTGAATTTTTTTGAATTTGGCACTCCAGTCTCACTTGATGCTAAAACTTGTTGTGAGGGTCAGTTGAAAGTTGCACCACTAGGTTTCTTCCAAACCATTCATCCCGGCACCGAATGGACTGCATCATTGCATATGTTGGTGAGTGTTCTAGTGTGTCAAGAGGCAAATTAAGTGGTGCAGGAGCACCAAGGTCAAAGGTAGGAGCCATGAAGTGCCCCAGGGTCACTGATAGATCCTTGGGAGGAGTGGAAGACAAATTGCCTTTAAAGGTCCTTATATCATGTAATAAGAATATTCATGGTCATGTAATATTTTTTTGATCATATATTGATCTCATTGTAATTACATATTGAATGTAAACCTTAATGGCAATGACAAGCCTAAAAGGTACCTAGGGGTCACTAAGAATGGATTATGGATTGATCCTAGGTTAGGGATTGATGGAAATGACCTATAATGGTCTAAAAAGATGTAATAAGGCTATTAAAGCCTCTAAATGGTGTTGAGAGCACTAAGAGTTTGAAAATCTTGTGTTTTGGAAGGTATAGGAAGACTGTTTCAAGTCTTTGAGTCCTGGAGATAAGTGGGGATATATAGGAGTTTCTTCTTTGAGCAAGGGCTAATTAGGCCTAGATGGAGAGCCAAAGGGTGGAGAAAGAATTCATCAGTAAAATGATGAAGGACTGAGATTGAGATGAATTTAGTAACTAGTAAAAGGTTATTAGAAAATGTAAATACCTTGTCAGGTTGTTTGGAGAGTTCGAGAGTAATTTGTTGATTTCAGTGTTTGTAGGGCTACTAGATAGACATAGAAAGGCTATATAAGAGACATAGTTGAAGTTGAGGTGATTGGAGTGAATGGAAAGTTGGAACATGATAAATAGACCATGATAAGATGATCTATTGTGTTGGGATCAAGGTGAGAGGTCTAGTTGGAGTTTTGGTATGGTGGAGGCACTAGGTGCACTAGGTAGCACTCTATTTGACCCTTGAGTTGAGACTAACTCCTTGAGTAGATTCCAAGATGCTTGTAGAATCCTCAAGTTGAGTTGAGTTCCATGAGGGGATAGTAGAGGGCCCTAAATCATATTTTCTTGGTTGAGAGCATCAAATACACATGAATACAATGTAGCACATAAATTTTGAATTCACTTAAATAATGAATTACACGTGTGAACACACGTAGCACATAAAGCGTACACATAAATTTGATTAAGTCATGAAGCATACATGTAGCACATATTTTATAAATCATACCATATGAATTCACTTAAGTCATGCACGTAGCCCATACACATGAATTTAGGTTATGAAGAATGTACTTGAATATACATGAATATACTTAAGGCATAAATCATACACATGAGTACATACACACAAGCATATTTACATACTAACAATGAATAAATGAACACACAATTAACAAATTGGATCGAATATCAAGTTTCATATACATCAAAATGAATAATAATTTTATACATATTTACATGTCAACATATCTAGATACAATGTGGCATACACCATCTCAAAATGTGTCATATGACATCTCAAAATAAGAAGTTCAACTACAATAGTTTCTAGGACATCCTATTCTACTAGTGGATCATCAAAATAAAGCCTCTTTGAAGTACTCTTTGGCTCTGATGGATCCTGCATTCAAACACAAAAGTGAAACCCCAAGTTAGATTAAAATTTAAAATCATAGTCAACAATAATAAATAAAATTTAAACTAAAATTGAACTCTCATATACCTCACCTCTCTATCTCCTCTTGCGGATAGGAGACCTAATATATGTCATTGGTAGTTCAGGAACAATGCCACCAATGTCGACTCTGACTTGTATATGTTTGTGAACATGAGATTGATCTACGAGTTATACTCATTAATGTTAAATACTTGGTAGAAAAT
>BSBK01001147.1:0-22500 GCA_027943335.1 Chamaecyparis obtusa | reverse complement strand
TTCTTCACTACTGCAGATAGAAAAGGTTTGCCTGTTAGGGCTACAAGTTTTGATCACTTTTGGTGATCTCACCCTATTAGGAGTGACATGTTAGATCAGCTAGCTCTACCTAGTTATAGGATTTTAACAACACTAATGAAGTGTGTACTTGGTTAAGAGATTTACATAATATTGTTAAGTCTACTTTGTTAAGAGATTTTATCCAAAACTCTATTACAATTGTCAGAAAGCAATAGGTAATTATCTGCTATTTGAAAACTCACTTGTCTGCTACAAATCTATAAGCTTTGATAAAATATCACCTTACTTGTGATGAATCTCTGCTCTGAACTGCTCAGTAGCCTTTTCTGATTCTCCTCAATCTGAATTCCTCTGTACTCGGTTCTACTCTATTAACTAATAGACTTGAAGTTAGGCAATTGCTTCAAGTGCTCCGTGATTCATATATCAGCTCACACCAAAAATGATGTGAACACACAAATATATAGTGCTCTATTTTTGCCGCTTTAACAAAATTAGGTTACACAACATAGTCATAACCCTAAGATATACGGTGTACAATAATGACCTAGATCAACTATTACAAAAGATATACATTGCATTTAATGAATATCATTACATTAAATGTTCCTCGATCTTGGTAAAACATTTTATGAACCGTTGTAACCATATGCATAGAAGTATGTGCCATTTTAGATTACTATGCCATTTTATGTGATCCTTGATAAATACTATATAAACTACTCAGTGTATACTACGACGCTCGGTGTTTACTGTCTATCGGTGTCGGTGTCTACTAGTGCTTGGCAAATTGTCTGTTGCTCAATATACTGCTTTACCAATGAGTCTGTCTTGCTTCTAGTTACCGATTAGCTCAATGTAAGTGACCGATCGATATCTTTACAAACCTTTGATACTAATGACAACCTTAAATGCTCATTAGAGATAACAATCTCCCCCTTTGGCATTAGTATCAAAACTTTGAATGTATATAGACAAAATTTTCTATATAACCTATATCTCTACCATATACATATACACATCAAAAAATTTCTAAGTACTAAGTACTCCCCCTCGATGCATGCTCCTGATAATATGTAGTATACGTAGCAACTATGTACATATTTGGCATAATGACTTATACATTGTTTTCCCCCTTTTTTATAGTAGTGCCAAATACAAAAATTAAGTAGTATACTCACATCTTATCAAAAATATGTTGATGGGTTTTCTTCACTGACTCCAACAGGTTGTCTCATTCCTCTTTCAAGTTGGTGAGAGCAATATGCTCAAGACCGACTTGTGCATGCATGTCAAAGATGTTATCTAACACCGAAATTTTTGGTGTTGCAATGAGTTTTTCAGCTTTGACAATGTGTGCCTCAAAAAAATTTAGGTATGGTAGGAGTTCTTTCTATAACTCAATAACCTGATCTATTATGTGCTCTTCTTGTTTCTTCAAATCTACTATTAACCATTGGAGTTCCTAAACTCGGTGAATGTGCTTAGAGAAAGTAGTAGGCTCGGTTATAGCTGCATTTGTACTTAACTATATTTTTGCTTCCAATCCTTTGATCTTCTCACTGACTTCAACAGTGAAGGTGTCTATAGTACAAAGCTTCAGTAAGAAGTTATGAATTAACTAGGTGATAGTTTTTATCTTGGTGGTTACTTCAAATAATTTGACCTTCTTCAATGCCACTTCTAGGCTTATTTTCTCTTCTAGTTTGTGTTGTATCCTAGATTCTGCCCTTTCTTCAATTCATTTATTTGCATCAATGTTTGGGGCATTGATCTTCTCGACAAGTGTAGCAAGTTGATCTATGATAGGAGTATCCTCATCAATATTCACCTTAGGTACAACCTGTTGTAGGATATCCCTCACATCAATTGAGATCTCTTTTCATTTGTGTTCTTGCTTCAACTTCTCTTGAGCTACCTTTCTTGAACATAATTCCCCATATTTGCTCCAGTCTTCAGGGCTTAGGGTCCTCAGGTCACACTCGGGGATAATTATCACTTCATTTAGGGTGATCGGCCCTTTTCCTTTCTTTTTCTTCTTCTTCTCCAGTGCTAGAGGTGACTTCTTCTCAATAACAATGATAGTTTTATCTCCAATCTTTGGAGTATCCTTCCCGGTTAACACATGTTCTTCCTTCTTCTGCTCCTCGGTTGTTGTAGTCTCAGTTGATATAGTGGGAGTCTCAGATGTGGTGTCAAGTGGGATTACCTCTATTTCATTTTTTTCTTCTGTTCCTTTTACCTCAGTTGAAGGTGCCTCTATTTGTGTAGGCTCATCTATCTCTGCCGGTTTCTCAATGTCTTGATCCCCTGTGATGTCTTTTTTTTTCTCGGGGTCTGAGTCATTGGGTTGTACTTGGGAAAGAATTCTAGCTACTTCTGCAAGTACAGGAAGTTTACCCAATAGTGATGTAAATAGACATTCAGTGTCTAGTACTTCATCTTGATTAGGTGCAATATTTACATCTTCATCATCTTTGTCATCGGGATAACCATTTGTGATGTCCTCAATGAGTACATCATCATCGATTTTCTTCTCTAGTTGAATTTCAACTTTATCTGGTGCATCCTGTGAAACACTTATTTCTTCCTTTTGATCAATGATATCAATTACCTCGGTAACTGATAGACCGTTGTTCTTTGATTTCTTTGTTGTTCCCTCATCAATACAAATACCTTTACCTTTAGAATTTTGTCTCTTCTTAGACAGGTTTAAAAATGCTTTTTTCTCAGCTTTTTATTCGGCCTTAAAAATTGATGTCCACACAGAATCAGTTGTGGTATCCATATCTGCTACATTTTCATTCATTATCATCAAGGCTTTGTTCTTGATCATAAATTTTGCTTGGTATTTGGTCAAGTACTCACTAATTTCTCCAAAGCTTAGATGTGGGGCTGCCCGAACTAGAGATCGTTCTCTCTTTCTTTTCTCAGTTTCTAGTGCAATAGCCCATTTCTCAGTAATATTATCATCCAACTTCTTTGGTAATGCACTGGAAAATTCCATTGGAAATTTCTTGAATTTGATCATCATTTGGATGACAGCCTCTTCTATCTTGGTTTGATCTTCTTTTGACATCTTGTCAAATCTGTCTAGGAAGGGATCGGTAAGATCTTCGTGCTCAATTATTTCTTCAATGATTTCATCTATTGTTTTTTCCTTGTTACTGACCACCTTGAATTGATTTACATCATCTTCAGTCTCTGTCTCCTCAAGATCTTCTTTACTTCTGATCAATTTTCTCCTTTTCTTAGGTGCCTCAGCTACAACCTTTTTCTTTCTCTTGATATATTTCCTTGTCGGTGTAGCTGCCCTTACTTTAGTTACTTTCTCTACTTCTTTCTTCTTAGGTGATGAAGATGTAGTGGATGATCTTTTTTTCATGCCTTCTTGTACTGGTGACTTCTTCTTCATAGGAATTTCAGGTGGAGGAACCAGTGTGGGATCTTCTTCTTCATCGAACTTAGTCTCCTCACTATCATATGGTGTGTTATCCAACTGTAACTGACCTTCAATTTCCTATTCAACTGGTGTCTCCTTAGGTGTGTTAGACACATCTCCATATCTAGCAGTAAGATTTTTCTTCATCTTCTTTACCTTTCTAGATATTTTACCGATCTCTATATTTGTTGAAATTCTAGATTTTGCCTCTTCATATACTCTGAACCTAGTGGCAATGGGATCTTTCGGTAATGCAAGCAATGCATTGATAGATTTCAGTGTGAAATCATGGTTCATTTCATAACCCATTGGTGCCAACCATTTTATTCTAGGTTCAACTACTTTTATCAAAGTATAATCTGTGTTGACTACAAAACATATATCATTCTCAAATCTTTGAACTAATTCACTCGAAATTCTGCTTCTTTTATGCATTTTAGTCTGAAACTCTTTGAAGTATGCATCAAACTCTATGTTCAGCTTGTCTCCTAACTTATTCATCATTTCATTGATTTTTTTTGTTATCGGTATAGTTTCCAATTTACTTTACCGACGCCAGGTACATACTTTTGTAGATAGAAAAATATGTAAACAAGTAGAGATCTGAACTTACATGTATTAGACTTATTTTTCCTTATTGTCTTCATATTTTCCTGAAGTTGATGAAATAGTACCTCGGCAAGATCAACCTGGTGACCTTTTACCACAATTTTGTGTGCCATGTCTACTGTGTTGTAGGGTACGCTATTGAGTCTACTTGATTGAAATAACTTGTACTCGATCACATGTGCTGCGAACTTAATTGTTGGGTCTCTGATTGTTGAAATCTTCAGTGCCCGACCGTCCCATTGTGCTCCAGTATTCTTCTCAACATCTGGTCATGATGAACTATGAAATTTTTTAGCCTTGTCAGCTGTAGGGAGCCTAGTAACCCTACTAATCATTTTCTTGTTGACCTCAATCGGTTTATCCAACCAGAATTTTTCATCGTGATAACTGCTTAAAATGATTATGATCCAATCTATCTTAATTGATTGCGAAAAGTGTGTGAAACATGATAACCCTAATTCCTCAATCTTCTTGTGATCTGATTTCAATCTACCATCAATGCCACAAATTTATTGATATGTTGCAACAATTTCAAAATCTCCAACTTCTCCAATTTTGCAATGAATGTACGATCTTACGTCTTCTGTCAACAAAACCCTATCTGGTATGCTCAAAAAAGCACCCATTGTATCTATTTGTGCTACGACCTTGGGATGTGGCTTAAACTTAGGCTCGTCAACATTTTCCCTAACGATCAGATTAACTTCCTCCTCAATACTTTGTGATTTGCTTGCAGACAATGTCGATGCCATAAATAGATTCTAGGGTTTCGGCAAGCAACACGATAAAAGATGTTTTCATAGCAAATGAACTTACTCAAAATTGTCGAAGAGTGATGTCGGTTCGATCTAAAGTAGCCTTGAATCCTTCTGAAAATCTTCTAGCTCGAACTCTTCTCTGTGAAATCTCCACTCTTTGAAATCACAATGTAATAATAAACTTTGTTCCACATGTATTTATAGACTTTTTGATATTCCCGCTCAAACTTTCATGCAATAAATGCTTGACCTAACTTTTGGTACGAAATAGTTGTCCGCTCGGTGACAACTAAAAGTTTTGTCTGCTCAGTTAACATAGGATTTCTTCATCAGTTGATACATGTTTTCGGTTAACCTTAAATAGTGATTACTGACGGGTAACCAACTCTCAGTCTCTCTTTTACCGACTGTATGACATTGTTAGCTCATAACATATAAACCATAGTGCATCTTTATTCATGCTGATTTGGTATTAGTACATCATGTATAAGGAACTATATGTAAAATGTGATCATTAGAAATGTCAGTCCCTGTAATACCCCAAAAATGGGCTATAAGTTCATTAACCTCCTATATCATCAAATCATATGAAATCGACATCAAAGTCCTAATCTAAGGCACATCTAAACATCATCGAATCATAATTGATTATCTTAAATTTTGCATCGGGGAATATTCCTAGTAATATTCCTAATTATCTTAATTATCTTTAATTTTATAATTATTTGGCAATAAATCACATTTATCCTAAAGTTTGATTAATTGAATATTTTCATATTTAATTAATTAGATTTAATATTTGCCACTTAATTGTGTAATTAAATTTAATTCTATCTATTATTAATTGTATTATTTAATTTTGACAATAAATCCAAATATCCTATGAATAATTGATTAAATTTTTATTTAATTAATTAAAGCAAGTTGTCATTATTTAATAATATAGTTTTTAATAAAAATTTGATTAAATAATTGATTAACCCATAAATCAATTGTTTTATTTTTAAAAGCAGTTAAGTTGGAAATAAATCACTTTATTATTAAATTAATTCATAAATAAAACATGCACAATCATAAAAGCAAACAACTATCAATTATCAATTAAAGCTAAACTCTATTTTGAGTTAAAACTTAGCTTTTGCATGTTTTTGTGAGTTAATTATCTTTTATTTAAAAATAACTCAAAAATCAAGTTGAGTTATTTGAGTGATTTATGGCTTTTTCCCATGCACCTTCAAAGCCCTGGATTTCTATAAATTAAAGGCTCAGCTCTTCACAAATCATCTCATATTTTGCACAATCACGCTGGAGAATTGGAATTGAAGAATCAAAGCTCTTGTGAATCGACATCTTTGTGAGATCAATCTTATTTTTGCATTCATATTTCATATCATTATTAGATTAGCATAGCATATCAGTTTTTATCATTCTTATTGCATAGAAAATATCAAAAATATAGATTAATTGCATTCAATTTCATATCCATCTTTTGCATTCAAATCCTTCATTTAGGTGTCGTCTAGGTCACTGATCTCGATTACAATCTGAGAACATTAATCTCGCACCTATTAGAAGGCAGTAAATCGCTTGGTTAGATAGCTTTCAATTTTGCACGATTTTGATTATAGCTAACCTCTAATGTTTTACTGAGTGTTGTGTCTACAGATCAGGTACAATTTTCACACACACAGTCCCATACATACATTTTCACCTTAAGTGGAGGTACCGATGTCACCCAATCCAGTGGATGAGGTTTCACCGACAGCATTACTTGACTCAGCATTCTCATTAGATGCCTTCTTCGACATAGTGTTCCTTAACTTCATGATATATGTGATAGTATATCCACTCTCAAATATATGGTTTTCATCTGGTGCTCGGTCTCTGCAGTTCTTGCTTAAATGACCGACCCTATGACAGTGAATACATGCCATTCCAATGCTTATCCAGCTTCTTGATTGTCCAATCTGACTCTTTATGTAACAATTTGCTGCAATGTGTCCATATCTACCACAAGTAGTACAATTAGCCCATGTATTATAATCCCAAACATAAGAGTTACCTTGTCTCTTCGGTTGATAGTGCTTTCACTGTGTTTGCTGCTTAGGAGTCCATACTTGCTTCATCTTAGCCTTACACTCTTGTGCAGTGTTTCCATGTTTATTACAAGTATAGCATATTTTCTCCACAATGGTATTGTTAGCAATATCATTTTTTTTTAGCTCTACACTCATATGTTGGATGTCCAAACTTACCACAATAATAGCAATATCCATTAAACTTAGGAGTGACAGGAGGTTTACCTTGTGCTTTGCTTCTACACACATTAGATGTATGTCCCGGTTTGCCACAGTGATAACATGTCAACACTTTAGTTTTCTGATTTGGATTGTTGTTGACTTGTTTAGCTTGTTGTGATGATTCTCCTTCACCAATGTAGCCTATTCCAGCTCTACTCCCAAATCTTTTTTGATTAGTCAAAAATTCATCAATCTTCTTAGAACTGTCCTCAACAAGTTTCTTCATTTCATTTTGTTGTTGTTGATATTTCACTTCATTTCTCAGCTTCTCATTCTCTTCTCTGAGTCTTGCAACATCTTCTAGTCTTCTTGACAATTCTGCATTTACTCAGTTTACCTCTTGATTCACAGTCATCATTTGATTAGTTACTTGGAAATGACGGTCAGTGAGTCTTTATATCTCACTCTCTTTGGCTTGAAGTTGTTCAGTCATCTATCTTTGGTCATTAATTGCCAGATTCCTTTCTTGCTCAGCTTGTCTTGCATTGTTCATTGTTTCTACCATTCTCACCATTTGAGATTCTTGACCGATTTGTAGTGCTTTCACTTGATCAGTTAAATGTTGATTCTTTTTAGATAAATCAATGATTATGCTTTCAGATCCATCAGAGATGCTTCCAGAACTAGATCCAATATGTTTGAACATTTCATCAATAGGTTCTTCATGGTAACCAATCTCATTCTGTAGAATAGCGAGGTTCTTCCTCTCAACCAGTAATTTCTTCAATCCTTCCTTAGCTTGTTTGTACTCTTCCACAAACATCTACATTTGTATCTTCTGATTCTCAATAGTCTTGTCAAGCTTGTATCTCTGCATGACTTAGATCTTTACCCTTCAATGGTTAAACTGTTCAATAAGAGAACTGAGCTCTGATACCAATTGTTGGAATTAGGAGAGATAGGTACTGAGAGGGGAGGGGTGAATCAGTGCCTTCAAAAACTTTACTTGTAAACCTTTCTAATATATAATTGTAAACAGTGATAACTGACCAAAACAACTTGAATCTAACTATATGTATCAATCATTCATTTAACTTATGAAAGTAAACAACATGAAATCAATATGACAATCACATGACACAAGTATTTTGGTAATGTAGAAACCCTTGTTAGAAGGTAAAAACTGTGGTGGGGATGACACCCACAAATTCTTCACTACTGCAGATAGAAAAGGTTTGCCTATTAGGGCTACAAGTTTTGATCACTTCTGGTGATCTCACCCTATTAGGAGTGACATGTTAGATCAGCTAGATCTACCTAGTTATAGGATTTTAACAACACTAATGAAGTGTGCACTCGGTTAAGAGATTTACATAAGACTGTTAAGTCTACTCTGTTAAGAGATTTTATCCAAAACTCTATTACAATTGTCAGAAAGCAATAGGTAATTATCTACTATTTGACAACTCACTTGTCTGCTATAGATCTATAAGCTTTGATAAAATATCACCTTACTTGTGATGAATCTCTGCTCTGAACTGCTCAGTAGCCTTTTCTGATTCTCCTCAATTTGAATTCCTCTGTACTCAGTTCTACTCTGTTAACTGATAGATTTGAATTTAGGCAATTGCTTCAAGTCCTCCATGATTCATATATCAACTCACACCAAAAATGATGCGAACACACAAATATATAGTGTTCTATTTTTGCCGCTTTAAAAAAATTAGGTTACACAACATAGTCATAACCTTAAGATCTATGGTGTACAATAATGACCTAGATCAACTATTACAAAAGATATACATTGCATTTAATGAATATCATTACATTAAATGTTCCTCAATCTTGGTAAAACATTTTATGAACCATTGTAACCATATGCATAGAAGTATGTGCCATTTCAGATTACTATGCCATTTTTTGTGATCCTCGATAAATACTGTATAAACTACTCGGTGTATACTGCAACAGTCAGTGTTTACTGTCTATCAGTTTCAGTGTCTGCTAGTGCTCAACAAACTATTTGTTGCTCAGTATACTACTTTACCGATGAGTCTATCTTGCTTCTAGTTACCGATTAGCTCAATGTAAGTGACCGACCTATATCTTTACAAACCTTTGATACTAATGACAACCTTAAATGCTCAGTAGAGATAACAGGTTCTACCTCTTCTTTCTTCTTTTCTCTTGGTGTGGAGGATGACCTTGTTGATGGTCTAACACCAGTTGGACAGGGGGTCTCTTTCTTCACTCTAGTCTTCTTCCCCTTAGCCTCTGATGGCTCAACAACTTCTTCATCAACAATAATACCTAGATTCTCAGATAAAGTATTAATCATTCTGCCAGTCTTTCTAATAGCCTTAGGTATCAAGATACTTATCCTTATTTTCTCTTTTAATTCTTCAAATGTACCATACCAAGTTGCATTTTTGCACATCCTTAAACTGAAACTACAAATGTTTAGATACCCTAGTAGTCAACTTGATGTTAGTTTAGAAAGAATTTGATTGGTGTATTTTTCTCAATTTTTGGGCATGACATAGAGAAGATCAAAAAAATTCAATGATGTGTTAAGGGATTTAGAAAAGATGTCGATACAACTCTCTCTTCCCCTTCTAAATTTCTAGCAATCCTTGGCTTAGAGAATATTCCCATGAGATGAATATCACCATGGTTCAATCCAAGAAAAATGTGCAAACGCCATTCTACTCATCAAAGGCATAATGTCATTTCTCAAAACTTAGGTGAAAGAGTTGAGCATGAAAATTTTCAATTCCCCTCTACCGGATGTAGAAATAAAAAGAATGGAATTAATCGCTCAGGCATAACAATACAAAAAGTAAGTCTTATTATCATGCTTGACAAAAAAGTGAGTACATTCATTCAAAAATATTTTAGTAATTTATAGAAATATGGCTTCTAATTATTTCATAGATATTAAGCATATGTTGTTACATGTTTGGATGATCAAGAAAGTACTCCATGACATCAATTACCTTTTTCTATTGATCTAAACCAAATAATAACATATGAAGTACACCTCATAGATGGTAGTGTGTTACAACTATTAAATGTGTTTACCATTTTTTTATAGGAAATTACTTAATCGTATCTCTAACAAATTTTGTATACTTATTCAAACAAACTAGATACAATTTACAGAGATCAAGCATCGGTGCTCAATGTTACCCCTGCGCAAACATTTCAACAAACCATTTCATGTAATGAAAATTTTAAATATTTATATATTAATTACTTAATGTATTTTACACTTGAACATGTTTTCTAAGTTAATCATAGATAAATGTGCATGTTATTGCAGTTTTAAATGATCAAAAAAGAAATGAAGAACATATGCTACCCTTTTGTATGTTTTTTAACCAAACATCAGCAATAATGGATGGAATGCAAATCGGAAATGGCAAGAAAATTATAAAACTCTAGGTTTATTTTGAGCCTTTGATTTGTATTTGGTTCATCTAAGTTGACGTTTGAAATGCACATGTTATTATAACTTTAAATGATAATGAAGATCAACATATGTTTACCTATTCTATTGATATCAACCATACACCAATAGATGATGCAATGCAAACTGGAGATAGTAAGAAAATTACAAAATGAACTTCAATCAATTTTGAGTCTTCAATTTTTATGTTGGTTTTATCTAATTTAATGTGATAAATGTACATGTTATTGCAGCCTTAATTGGTCACCAAAATAGTCAGCAAACTAGAGATGGTAAGAACATTATAAAATTAAATTCTAGCAATTTAGAGTCTTTCTTTTGTAAATTAATTTTATAACTAGCTCATTATGTTTGCAGGTGTGGGTGAGGGTCATGGTCAATATCTATTTGGATAATCATTATACTGTATTATTGAAATGGGTTATCTATTGAGTGCTTTAACTCTATTTAGAAATTGGCTCTCGGAGATAGTAGCTTATAGATGATAGTATTTGTATAGTATACTTTTGAGTTGGACAAGTATTGTATGTGTAAAACATTGCCTAATTGTGTAAAAGTGAGCATCATGTAGATTATATTGATGCTAAGAAATTTCAAATCACATTATTAGAGTTTATTTTGACAATTGTGTGTACATATTTATTCGCATCCATGTATGTTTTCATTCATAAAACTAGAAGCAACTAATATTATCCATAGCTTGGTTTTGAATGTCTATCATTTTTATCACAGTACTCATTTTTGTAAGTAGTAAATGTTTGTTTCTTTTAATTATTTAAGTTATTTCATGATCTTAATTATGATGTGAACTTAATCTTTTTAATAATACTGTACAATCAACTGATTTGCAATTGTGTCAATTGTTGAATAAATGCAAAGCTATCAACTAAAGCACAATTTCAATCATCTCTTAAAATTATGATAACAAAATATCTTTAATATCTATTTTTTAATCTTCAAAATCTCTATAATATTAATACAATTACACTCATAGAGAAATATAAGGCTACCACAACAAACTATGAATACAATAACCAAAGTTCAACATCATATATGCACAAATATAAGTTAAATTCTTCCCTAGCTACTTATGACATAATAATATCTAATGGATGTGATGTTAATAAGAATTTATCTTAATTTCACCATAACTGTATGTATGTTCTACTAAATCTAATTTCACATAAAAATTTATTACCTTAACTAAAATAGGATAACAAAGATTCCATGTTGTTAATTAAAGGTTAATATGTTTAACCTAACACTATATATATATATATATATATATATATATATATATATATATATATATATATATATATATATATATATATATATATATATATATATATATATATATATATATATATATATATATATATATATATATATATATAACCGATTAAATATAATCATAACCACATAATACCCAATTTTAATTAGGTAAGTGAAATTTTATTAGGTATTTAAAATTTTATTTGAGTGATACATAATTAATTTGTTTACTCTTTTTCAAATTATTCAAATCTTTTATCATTCCTATTACATTAATCAAAAAAACATCTGAATATATCTGTTTCAATTTAAATATTTAAAAATTCATTAATAAATTATATTCTTATAACTATTCTTCATCTATCCATCCATCTCAAAAGATAAATTGTTTTAACCTTACTAAAGGAAGATTATTGTCCAAGATTAAAACAATTTTATTTACTTTTAATTCTATACTAGTGAAATCAGTAAATTAAGATAAATTGTAAATTGTATATTAAATTTTTAGTAAATCAACTTATTATAATAGTTTAATAAATAGAAATCAACTGAATTGTGACATTAATAATAAATAATGCTCATTGTGAAGATGTTAATGTTTAATTTCCAATGTGACACGTGTTCTCCTCTGCATACAATCAATTTTGTTTTGTTTAAGGCAACAACTGTTACAACTCTGTTTTTGTAATATTTTACCTTTGCCACCATTTGACAGTTGTTGCTCTACTTGACATCTGTTTGAAATCTATGTAGCTGTATATGTTTAAATATTTTGAGATTCAGCTTCTTTTTAGTTTTTACGAAGGCTGAACTTTAGGCAGTTTTTCAGGAACAGGTTCTGTGTTTTTTTTGGCCCTAATTTATGGTACTCGGAGCTTTCAACAATCTAAACCTATATCCAGATATGCTCTTCTCTATTTATAATTTAGGGATTGTAATTGTCTTTCTATTTTCATCTGATAAATGTTAATATCTGAGCATTGATCTGGTTTTGAAAAGCCATGTATCTTTTATATGTATATAAATGAAAACATATAATTTATGTGTTGCTGTAGCAATACTTTGTCATGGTGTCTTCTTGTTGTTTATAAGATCTTGTGTTTATTTAATGGAACTAGTGTAGAAACACTTAGTTTCTTGATTTTATTTTGCTCCTCAAATCCAACATTTGGTATCAGAGCATCCAGGAATTTTAGGAAGTTTGTTAATTTCCTAACCTGCAACCTATTAGAGGTATAAAGGAGTTGTTTGCAGACTTGTAGGGGCATAAGTTGTGAGAGTTTTGTGAGAAGACACCAGTTGAGAATATAGGTTTTGAAAGGAAACTATGGCAGCTAATGGTACAAGTGTAACCCAGCCTCAAATACCAGTATTCAAAGGAGATAATTATGATTTTTGGAGTATAAAAATGAAAATCTTGTTTAAATCCCAAGATTTGTGGGAGTTGGTAGAACAAGGATATCCAGAGCCTGCAGATGCTCAAGCTCTTGCAGCCTTAAGTCAGGCAGATAAAGACTTATTGAAAGAAAATAGGAAAAGAGACTCAAAAGCCTTGTTTATCATTCAGCAGGCTGTACATGAATCAATTTTCCCAAGAATTGTTGCAACCACAAAATCAAAACAAGCCTGGGATTTGTTACAGAATACATATCAAGGAACAGATAAAGTAAAGACAATCAGATTACAAATGCTTAGAAGGGAATTTGAAAATCTGGTCATGAAAGAGTCAGAACCAATGCAAGAATTTTTTACTCGTGTGATGGGTTTAGTAAATCAGATTAGATCCTATGGGGAAAACTTGCTGGATCAAAAAGTAGTAGAAAAAGTCCTAAGATTTCTCCCTCCTAAATTTGATACTGTGGTTGTGGCTATAGAAGAGTCAAAGGACTTAAGCCTTCTCTCCATAAATGAGCTTATGGGTTCTCTTCAAACCCATGAACAAAGAATGAACAGGTCTGCAGAAAAATCAATTGAACAAGCTTTTGAAACTAATATAAATATTTCAAAGAAAAAGGGAAAAGGATCAGAAGAATCATTTCATAAGGATGTAGGAAGGTATAGGGGAAGAGGGAGAAACAATAATTTTTATAGAGGGGCAAGAAGTGCACAAAACAAAAATTATTTCAGACCAAAAAATTCAGAAGATACACAAAAAAGCAGTCAAAAATTTGGCAAATCACATGTACAATGTCATTATTGCAAAAAGTTTGGGCATTATGAACGGGACTGCTGGAAAAAAACTAAACAACATGTACATTATTCTGAAGCAAAAGAAGATCAATCAGATACAAATTTGTTTCTGGCCTGCAGTGCTACAAATGAAGAAGAAGAGAATGTATGGATCTTGGATAGTGGTTGTAGTAGCCACATGACTGGAAATAAAAATATGTTTGTAAATATGGATGATTCAATTAGAACACAAGTGCGTCTTGGTGATAATAAAGAAGTTGCAGTCATGGGTAAGGGGACAATTGCAGTAAAATCCAAACAAGGTCAAGAAAGGTATATACATGATGTTTTGTATGTACCGGGACTAGCACATAATTTGCTGAGTATAGGACAATTAGTTGAAAAGGGATATTCTGCCTTATTTGAAAATAGAAACTGTGTTATTTATGATAAAAACAAAAATAATCAAATCGTGGCAAAGATTGACATGTTGCAGAATAGGATTTTTCCTTTGAAGCTTGCATATGGTGAAACTTAAGTCCTCAGCTCTAATTATAAAGACCAATCATGGTTGTGGCACATCAGATATGGACATTTAAATTTTAGAGGACTTAAGTTGCTCTCTCAAAAGGAAATGGTAAGAGGACTGCCACATATCTCACATGATGATCAAGTTTGTGAAGGTTGTGTTGTTGGTAAACAACACCGGGCTTCCTTCCCAATAGGAAGATCTTTAAGAGCCAAGATACCACTGGAATTGGTACATACTGATATCTGTGGCCCAATGCAAACATTGTCACTTAGTAAAAATAAATATTTTATAATCTTTGTGGATGATTTCAGTAGAAGGACTTGGGTCTACTTCATCAAAGAAAAATCAGAAGCCTTTAACAAGTTTCAACAATTTAAGGCTAAAGTAGAAAAACAAATTGGCTATCCCATCAAAACCCTACGTTCAGATAGAGGGGGAGAATTCACTTCTCATGAGTTTCAAGAATTTTGTATAAAGAATGGGATCCAAAGGCAATTAACTGCAAGTTATACTCCTCAACAAAATGGAGTTGCTGAACGCAAGAATCGAACTGTTGTGGAAATGGCCAGAAGTATGCTCAAAGCTAAGGATCTACCAAACATGTTTTGGGCTGAAGCTGTTGCTACATCTGTATATTTGTTAAATAGGTGTCCAACAAAAAGTGTAAAAAATATGACACCTTATGAAGCATGGTGTGGAAGAAAACCTGGAGTTGCACACTTGAGAGTATTTGGATGTATTGCTTATGCTCACATAGCTGATCAATTAAGACAAAAGCTTGATGCAAAAAGTGTCAAATGTATTTTCATTGGATATAGTGAGGACACAAAGGGATATCGCTTATTTAATCCAGCCAGTGAAAAACTAATTATTAGTAGAGATGTTATCTTTGCTGAAAATGAAGCTTGGCAATGGAATGATAATGTGAACAAGGAAAAGCATGTAACTATTGATTTGGAACTAGATGTTCCAACCTCCTCACTTAGTCCTAGCATTAGTTCAATTCCTGCTGCCACTCCTCCACCAAGCTCACATTCATCAAACTCTAGTCCTCTTCCAAGAAAGGTAAAAAGTCTTAAACAAATTTATGAAGGCACTACAAGTCTTGATGAAACTGTAAATTTTGCTTTGTTTTCACATCTTCAAGTTGAACCAAGACAATTTGAGGAGGCTGCAGGACAGGAAGTATGGATTAAAGCCATGGATGAAGAAATTGCTTCAATTGAAAAAAATGAAACATGGCAGCTAGCTGATCTTCCACCCGGAAAAGATGTTATTGGGCTGAAGTGGATTTACAAAATGAAATACAAAGCTGATGGATCTATTGAAAGATATAAAGCAAGACTAGTTGCAAAAGGTTATTCCCAACAACCAGGTATTGATTATTTTGAAACATATTCTCCGGTTGCTAGATTAGACACTATAAGAGCAGTTTTGGCATTAGCAGCCCAATATAGGTGGAAAGTTTACCAGTTTGATGTTAAATCAGCTTTTTTAAATGGTTATTTAAATGAGGAAGTGTTTGTAGAACAACCACTTGGTTATCAGATTGCTGGGCAAGAACACAAGGTTTATCATTTAAAAAAGGCTCTTTATGGCCTCAAACAGGCACCTAGAGCCTGGTACAGCATAATAGATGGTTATTTTCAGAAAAATGGTTTTAAGAGAAGTGAAAGTGAACCCACACTCTATGTAAAGTTTCAGAGTACAGGTGAGTTACTCATAATATGTTTATATGTTGATGACTTGATCTATACAGGAAATTGTGAAAAGTTAATAGAGGAGTTTAGAGTGGCCATGAAAAATGAATTTGAAATGACAGACTTAGGGTTAATGCAATATTTCCTTGGAATACAAGTAAGACAACTACATGATGGCATTTTCATTTCACAAGGAAAATATGCTAATGATTTACTCAAAAAGTTTAAGATGAATAATTGTCAAGCCATGAAGACACCTTTGGTCATGAATGAAAAATTAGCTAAAGAGGATGGTTCTGAAAGAGTGGATGCAACATTGTACAGAAGTCTGGTTGGTAGCCTTATGTATTTAACAACTACGAGACCAGATATTGTGTATGCTGTTAGTTTGCTTTCAAGGTTCATGCAAAATCCTAGTAAACTTCATTTTTGTGCTATAAAAAGGGTTCTAAGATATGTGCAGGGTACAAACTCTTTTGGAATTTTGTATACACCTTCAGATAATTTTGGTTTAATTGGATATTCAGACAGTGACTGGGCTGGTTCTATAGATGATAGAAAAAGTACTTCTGGTTTTGTATTCAGCCTTGGTTCAGGTGCTATTTCTTGGTCTTCAAAAAAACAATCATCAGTATCCTTATCCTCAACTGAAGCAGAATACATTGCTGCAGCATCAGCTTCTTGTCAAGCAATTTGGTTAAGGAGAATATTAGAAGATTTGGAACAAAAGCAAGAGAAGTCAACTGTCGTATATTGTGACAACAACTCAACAATTGCAATTACTAAAAATCCCATGTTCCATAGTAGAACAAAACACATTGATATTCGATACCATTTTATTAGAAATCTTGTGAATGAGGGACCGGTTGAGCTGAAGTTTTGCAAAAGCACTGATCAAGTTGCTGATATTCTTACTAAAGCTATTCCAAAAGAAAGTTTTGAAAAACTAAGACAGATGATGGGGGTTACTTCATTAAACATTAAGGGGGAGATTGAAGATGTTAATGTTTAATTTCCAATGTGACACGTGTTCTCCTCTGCATACAATCAGTTTTGTTTTGTTTAAGGCAACAACTGTTACTCTAAAATTTAAATGTCCATATCTGTTACCTTTGCCACTGTTTTGTTTAAGGCAACAACTGTTACAACTCTGTTTTTGTAATATTTTACCTTTGCCACCATTTGACAGCTGTTGCTCTACTTGACATCTGTTTGAAATCTATGCAGCTGTATATGTTTAAATATTTTGAGATTCAGCTTCTTTTTGGTTTTTACGGAGGCTAAACTTTAGGCAGTTTTTCAGGAACAGGTTCTGTGTTTTTTTTGGCCCTAATTTATGGTACTCGAAGCTTTCAACAATATAAACCTATATCCAGATATGCTCTTCTCTATTTATAATTTAGGGATTGTAATTGTCTTTCTATTTTCATCTGATAAATGTTAATATCTGAGCATTGATCTGGTTTTGAAAAGCCATGTATCTTTTATATGTATATAAATGAAAACATATAATTTCTGTGTTGCTGTAGCAATACTTTGTCATGGTGTCTTCTTGTTGTTTATAAGATCTTGTGTTTATTTAATGGAACTAGTGTAGAAACACTTAGTTTCTTGATTTTATTTTGCTCCTCAAATCCAACACATTGCTCATTCCATGTTGGCTTATTAACTTAAAACTATTAAATATAAATCATGCAAATGTCATATTGATGACAGTCATAGCTGGCTCCTATGAATCACATGTTCACAAGATCATACAAAGAAACGTTGACAATGGAGTAAATCTTCTTCTTTTAAATGCATAGTGTCGCCATTATCTTGTGAAGGCTCAATCTATCTATCTATCTTACTTCAAGGATAAACCAAAACAATTTCCTCTTTTGACTAACTACGCTACAACTGTGATATACAGTATAAAAATAAAAAATAAAAAATAAATTAAAAAAAAACTTTCACCAACTGGACCGCTGAAATCGGCCACCTGATTGCAAATACCAGCTTCCGCTATACATCTGTCATATTTAGACAACGCGTCTGCATTCATTCAAGCCTATTTATAACTTCACCAGCCCTCATGTCATTCAATTGTTTTGCTTCCTATTCAAGATTTTGTGATCGTTCTAACAATGGAAGGACTGATACCTCTGATTTACAGAGCTGTTCTTCAGAACAGAGGACAGCAGATGTACAGGACTCTTTCATCTGGTTCGTCCAGAGGATTTTATACCAATTTGCCCTCTGACTCTCCCAGGCTTGATAATGCTCGACAAGGAGGAATTCTGCTGCAAAATGATCAATCTGAACCCAATCAAACCCTTCGCAGAAGAAATGTCTCTGGTTTTACAAGAGAGGAGAGTGCAGACAGCAATTCAAGTAAATTGGGCCCGAAAAATGCCTCCTATAAGAGCCCTTAGTTTCATGCTCTTTTCACAGTAATGAGTTTTTAATGGAAGATTATGCAGGAAGATCCAAGATCGCTGTAATGGGATAAATTTGTATGTGAATATAGTATTTTGTGGGTGTGATGAAATTTGTTAGTTTTGGTGAGTTGTAATGTAAAGTGCTGTTTACACTGCCATAGATCACAAAGTGTCTTTGCCAAACATTTGTTAAATTTTCATATCAAACATCTGTTATTTGTTGAATTTTTTCCACTTCCATTGTTTATAGGTAGAAAGAATTTTCTATGCAGTGAAGTTTTTTTTTTTTTAATTTAACAAGTTTGAGAATAGAGTTTTTTTTTAAGAATGGGCTACAAGTGTTTTCTTGAATGTTTACTAATCATAGCATGGTATGAACTATGAATGCAATCAGCATAGAGGGGTATCTTGCATCACACCTAATGCGTCATAGGCTAGAACTATGTTTCCAGTCAAAATGGCAAAACAAGTTCAAGAACACAAAAAAGGAGATAAAAATTATAGGCACAATCGCAACTTTACACAAGTTTTGAGAACCACCTAGTTTATATTTCATCGTTATACATTTAATGCATCCAACTTTAAGCAATAATAAGATACAATTAAAAAGATTTGATCAAAAACACTTGGTAACTATCTATCAACAATTGAAATTGACTAAATTCTTTTACTTCACTTAATTTATATTTTTTTAATATAATCTATTATAGCTCTAATTTATTAATAAGAATGTCTTGCTAATTACATTTATTACACATGTTGTAAACAAAGAGTTACTTTTCTCTTCAATTAAATCAAAGAATTAAGAGAAACAAATTCCTATTAAAAAGCCTTTATTCATTTCAAGAATATCAAATTTAGATGGTACAGTATTTCAATTCTTTGTTTACAATGGCCTAGTGTATGGTCAATCAATTAACCTTCCACCAACTTTAGGTTGATTTTCCTACATTTACATTAATCTATTTTTTTAGAATGGTTTATATGAACACATTGATGGCTAAAATTGCTTTTAGACATACGACCTATGGGAATTTCAGTGAATGGGTGACCTTATGCAACTTCATAGAATGACCTTTGGGACTTTAAAAGTCGACTCTTCATTTTTTATGGAAGGAGAAAAGAGTAAGAGCACTATTAATCTACTAATGATGATACACCAAGCCTTTAAGAACATTAAAAGAGAAAATGCAGGGGTTATCTGATGTAGGGGCATTCTTGGTCCTCAGTAAATCTGCATGGGTGGTTTGTTATTTGGCTGGTGTAACTCAGTTGCAGCCTTAACTAATGGTCTCAGTTATTGAAGAAAGCTCGGTCGCTGAAGGAACTCATTGAAACCTCTAGTGCTCGATGGAACTGGTGCTTAGTAATGCCTATGTTGCTCGGTGTTTCTTAGCTTGGTCAGTTGTTTCTTTGTTGCTCGGTTGTTTCTCTAATGCTCGGTTGATGGTCTTACCGACTAGATTTCTTTGAGATTTTCTTGGCCGACTTGGTGCATTTATTGTTGGTAGCTTTTGTTGGATTCTCCTATGTGGATCTGGAGGCCGACATGTTGAATTAAATGTTTGTAAGGCGATTTGAGAGCCGACTTGTATTGTATTTAATATTTATTTGTAGGAGTTAATGGTTTCATCCAATCGACTTGTGGTTGATGATTAGTATTTATAAGATGTTTGGGTAGTTGTTTTTAGGGAATCAAATTGGAAGTTCTGGGAGCTGATTTGGGAGAACCAGATAAGTGAAGTTGTGGAAAAGATCCTACGAGATCTTGCAGATCAGATTGATTTCTAATAGTTTGTATTAGCAGAGCTAGTGGTTGCACACTTGGAGACAAGGAGATTGCTTGGAGGCTTGCGAGCTCAAGTTTAGATCTGCCTTAGGATTTCCATTAGTTGTTGATAGTTTTCAGAACTGAACTAGCTAGAGTTGTATTGGATCTGATTGATCTTGTAGAATTACTTCTGATTGTAATTGGCCCTAACCCAGAAGGCCTTAAAGTTGGGCATGTTAATGAAAATTTGACTTAAAATAATTATTGTGTTGAGATATTCTGATGTGTTGTTCTGTTGATGCAAGGTTGGACTGTCCTTAATTGGATTCTCCCACCTTGATCTGCGTCATTATCCTAGGGTATGAGATCTCGAGGAAACTCTAACACATTCATTTAGGCACAATCAAAGATATATGAAAATCCTCAAACATGTGTCATAAAGTGAACCATACAATAACATTCACATAACAAAAAAGATTAATGCATAATCTACTTAGTGAAATCCAAATATAAGTGCACTAAAGTCGGATTCAATCTCTAACTAGCACATAAATTATGCATGAACAATAAATCTTCAAAAGACCAAAGGGTTGACAACATGATTGATTATATTGCTTTGATTCAAAGACACGTTACAATTTAAGGCTGCAAAATAGTTTTTTCATATCTCTATGAGAGTCCTCTATTTCTTCCTAAAAGTACCTTTTACAATACAAACATTGCACTATATAGGCTAAGACATTGCCTGATTCTCTTTAACAGAAAGAATTTTCAAAAACTATTAGGCGTCTTGCTCCACCTAGTCAAAAAATTGTGATGTCCATCACCGGCCCTAGAAAAATGATAGCTAGCACTTGGTCTTTTAACATGATCAGATTCTTCATTATTTTGCTCAGCTACCACTCCATTGGATCATATTCTCTACAATTTTTCCTAGCTACCACTCAATTGGATCAGATTATCCATTATTTTTCCTAGCCACCACTCCATTGGATCATATTCTCTATTATTTCACCCATTTACCACTCCATTGGATTGGATTCTTCAACAATCATTGCAACAGTTTCATGAGAAATTTCTAGAACTTAAAGAAAACTAAGATCACAAATGCAAGACACATGGAAGCTTTTCTCTTTAGCCGGGAGATGACACGTGGAAGAGTTGTGTAAAAGGTACTTCAAAAAAGAAGTTGCATTCTCTCAAAAACCCATGAGACGGACACATGTAAGTTTACACGGTGCTCAAGACCATTAAAAAAAGGTATTGTGGAAAGTGCTTCAGTTGACACATGGCACTCAAGTGGAACTATTAGCAAAAAGAAGAGAGAGAGATCAATCTAGAAAATATATCATGCCACCAAGTGGCAAGCACGCATAGTTGCAAAGCTTTTGACAAAGGTAAAAGGTAACTTGCTCCAAAATACATGTCATGTGGACACGTGGAAAGCACACATAAATTCCTTAAATAAAATACCACAAAGGGGAAATAAGTCGTAGCTTCAAAAGGTTCAACTTAGCAAAAAGTTGAATTATATAGGATAATGCATCGTTTGATTCTCTTTAATAGAAAGTAGTTTTAGAAACTATCAAGCATCCCGCTCTATGTAGCCGATAAATTGCGATCTCCATCACTCACCCTGGTAAAATGAAAGCTAGCACTTGGTATGTTAACTAGATTAGATTCTTCATTATTTCCCTCAACTACCACTCTATTGGATCAGATTCTCTATTATTTCACCCAACAAACCACTCCATTGGATTGGATTCTCCATTATTTTGCCCAGCTACCACTCTAGTATTGGATTAGATTCTTCAACAATCATCACACAGGTTTAACAAGAACTTGCCAGAATTGAAAGAAAACTAAGTTCGTAGACGCAAGACATATCTAGAATCTTTTCACTTTAGCCAGGACATGACACATGGCAGATGGGTGCAAAATCTTCTTCAAAAAGGAAGTTTTGTTATCTCAAAAACTCGTGAGATGACCACGTGTAACTTTACGCGGTGGTCAAGCCCATGAACAAAAATGTATTGTGGAAAGTACTTTGGATGACACATGGCACACAAGCACAGCTTTCAACAAAAAGAAGAG
>BSBK01001146.1:922500-923569 GCA_027943335.1 Chamaecyparis obtusa | reverse complement strand
TTTATACTGTTCTGCTGTTCATTTTTGTCCTGTTCTATCATTGTAATAGTAGACATCTTTTTCTATTGTTCTATCATTGTAATCGTTAGTCCTTTATCACTTTCATCTAATCTTTGCATTGGATATATTTAATTTGTATTGAATCCATTGTCATTACTCTGTTCACGTTTATCATTTCATGACTATCACGTTTATCATGTCATGACTATCATTGTAATAGTAGACATCTCTAATAGACTTGTCACAGTCATATCTACCAGTCACATGACTATCTTTGATTGAAAGTTGTAGTCCCTTTTTCCATCTCCATCACTATATACTCTCTTTGACCTGTATTTTCTCACTATTTATCTTGTCTTCATATTATTTTGGCCTCCTCTCATATAGAACAACAAATAAATAATATGTCTTCATAGTCTATAAACGCTGTAACAACACTATTATATGCTTATATAGCACTATCTTTACACAAGAGTAGCCACTATGTTCGGTAACTGTGACTGCAACTTTGTTATTCATTTCTACCTTCTAAGATATGCTACTCTTGTTGTTCAATCTCTGCTTGGCTTGATCAAATGCTTTGATCTATTGAGACAGTTTGTCCTATTTATCCTTTGGGAATCACTGTTATGATATTGTGATTCATGTTACCCACTACGTATGATGTATTTCAAAGAATTTGTCATTTTTTTCATGCGCCATATACCACTGTCTTTATTCCCAGAGCCTTTCTCTTCATCCTAACAATGCCTCTTGACGCTGATATGACTGTTCTTAACAAGAATGAGACATTGGTTTCTTATTTGGATATTATTGCGACTGAATTTACATTGCTACGACACTTTACTCTCTATTGCATCATGTCACTATTGTGTTTGGACAATTAAAACCAATGCTTAAGTATTCTTTTATATGACTATATTTCATCTTGTAGAAGCACCTTTCCATGCATGAATCTTCTTGAAATCAATGTGCAATGACCTTAAATCATTTTATTTAACACTATTTTTTATGATGCTATGTGAACACATGCGCCTCAATGTCATTAGGCACTCCAACATTTGTAAAA